>CAVNYN010201331.1:0-57868 GCA_963692815.1 Nyctanthes arbor-tristis
AGATTGTGGTGAGTACAATTTTATCATTTTGATTTCATTGTAATCCATTATTGGTCCAAGATTTCGGTCGAATCTATTATTTTGTAATTCTGAATTTATCCGTAATTGGCAATATACAACACCATCATCATTCTCTTGGAATGGTTCGAATTTCTTTCGAGACCTATTTTCAGAGAGGTAACCACCTTACACATTTGAGCAATTTCACTGACATTTTTTTGGGTACTTATATGTGTTAATTTCTGTCATGGACAATCACTAGAGGAAAAGCGGAACAATTGGGTAGCTGGGAAAGCAGGAAGAAAAGTGGGGAAACGGTTAATTTCGCAAATATCTCCAACTTTTGGGTTAAGAACCGGTTTAATCTCTAACTTTTTTTAAGACGCCCCACAGCCCACACCTTTCAAAAATGTATACAAATCGTCCATATTTCTACTGTTCCGCCAAATTTTTATTAAAATGACGATTATACCCCCCATAAACATGTTAAACTTTTTTTTAAAAAGTTTAAAAATAATAAAAAACCACTCCAATCCCCACCCCACCCCACGTCCCCCTTGTAGCCGGCAGTACTGCCAGCAACTGGCCACCGGAATGATCCATTCCGGCGGCCAAAAAGGGGGGTGAATCCCCCCATTTTACTGCCGGAAATGGCAGTACAAATGCTGCCAGAAATGGCAGCCATTTTGCTGCCATTTCCGACAGAAATAGGGGTGGGATTCACCCCCCATTTGTGCTACCATTCTAGCAGCCATTTTGCTGCAATTTCCGGCAAAAATGGGGGGGGAATCCCCCCATTTTGCTGCCAGAGGGGATTCACCCCCCCCCCCCCCGCATTTGTGCTGTCATTTCCGGCAGAAATGGGGGGATGGCAAAATGGGGAATTCACCCCCTATTTCTATCCGAAATGACAGCAAAATAGCTTCCATTTTCGGCAGTATTTGTGCTGCCATAATGGGGGGTGAATCCCCCCATTTTGCTGTTGTGCTATCCAAATAGCAGCACAAATGGAGGGTGAATCCCCTCCATTTTCTTGCCATTTCCGGTAGCAAAACGGGGGGGATGCGCCCCCCATTTCTGTCGAAAATGGCAGTCATTTGGTTGTAGCATTCTGACAGCACATATGGGGGGTTCACCCTCCATTTCTGCCGGAAATAGCAGCCAGCAGCATTTGTGCTGACCGAATGGCAGCACAAATAGGGGGTGAATCCCCCCCCCCATTTTGCTGCCAATATGAGGGGATTCACCCCCCCTTTTTAGCCCCTGAATGGACTTTTTCGGCGGCCGGCTGCCCACAATACTACCGGCGGCAAGGGAGACGTGGGGTGGGATGGGGTGGGATGGGTTTTTTTAGTTTTTTATTATTTTTAAACCTTTTAAAAAAAGTTTAAAATGTTTATGGGGGCTGTAATCGTCATTTTGATAAAATTTTGGAGGAACAGTAGAAATATGGACGATTTGTGTGCATTTTTGAAAGGTTGGGGGCTGTGAGGTGTCTTAAAAAAGGTTGGGGATGAAACCGATTCTTAACCTAACGGTTAGGGACGATTTGCGAAATTAACCCTTGTTTTTTGAGTGAGCTACCAATGACGCCACATTGTCTACCCTACCTTTTATTGGTTTTAGTATTACGTTTTCTTAAGTTGCTATCACGTTTCTTATCACGCTTTGCATGCGCAAGTAGGGAGATAATAGAACGGGTAGTTAGTTTTGATCAGTATTCATGTTCTCTTCCCAAATTTTCCTCTATAATTCTCATCCCTTTTCTGTCTCGTTCTCATCTCCCTTCTTAATTCTTGTAATTTTGCTATTGATATTGATATAATCCCCAGCTGGAAGTGATAAACGCAGCGGTTTTGTGGTGGATGTGCTGTATTGTGCTAATTTTCCTTTGAATCAGGCTGAGTTTGTGACAATGGTATCAGAGTAGACGAATCTGGGCATGGTTCATGACATTGGAGCTAAGGTGATTGAGAAACTAGAGGAACATGTTGGAGGGAGGGTCTGGAACATATTATATTAGTATTCAAAAGCAAATCACTGAGCTGTGTGGAACTATTCAGGATTTGAATGAGAAGCTAGCTTGATCCGATACGAAGATGGACACCATGATGGGAAAGCTGGATCAGCAGCTAACGGAGATGCGTTCGCTGTTTGAAACAGTAGTAACGGGAAGGGGATCCGCAGTCGGAAGTAGCCAAGCCAGTAAAGAGAAGATGGTGGAGACAACCTCACTTCCATGTAATGCCGGAAGTGGACTTCTGCCTACCCCTACTGGTTACTTTTCCAACACTGTAGGTAAGATTGTAGATGAAATGAACAATCGAATACCCAAAATTGATTTTCCATTTTTTAATGGCGATGGGGCTAAGGAATGATAAGAAAGGCTAATAAATATTCCAAATTGATAGAGTAACTGATGCCATGAAAGTGAGCACAGCTGTGATGTATTTACAAGGCCAAGCTGATATTTGGTATCAAAATTTTAAAGCCAAAATTTCTATTGCTAATTGGGAAGTTTTTGTGGCTGAAATTGGGACGAGATTCCCTGCAAATGGTAGGGTGGAGGTAGTTGAAGCTTTTTTTTTTTTTTTTTTTTTTTAAGGTGAGCCAGAAAGCTGGAGTGGAGGAGTATATTGAGGTGTTTGAAGAATTACGGTCCCATGTCATGGTGATCGTGCCCCATGCTCCTGAAAGTTTTTATATCTCAGCCTTCACCAGTGGACTGCTTGATGAACTTCAATCTGCTGTTAAAGTGTCAAATCCCCAATCCTTATCCCATGCATATGAAGTAGCTATGTTACATGAAGATGCCATAACAGCTCTTTCCAAATCCAGAAAGTTCCAGAAGAATTTACCAACAGAAAAAAACCCTACTGAATCCAAGACTCCTTAATAAGTATCCAACTATCACAGCTTCCAGCCAAAAACCTATGCCCTCAACTCAGCCTACTCCTAACCCAAAATTTAAGGCAATTACCTTTGCTAAGATACAAGCTAAGAGGAACCAAGGGTTGTGCTTCAGATGTGATGAGAAGTTCCATGTTGGGCATGTTTGCAAGTACGGAACCTTGAACTACATAGTGGTGGATGAAGTAGAAGGAGAGGAAACTACAAAGGGTGATGAAGTACTAGGAGAAACAGAAGAGATGGCTGAGGAACCAATAAATATCACAGTCAATGCTTTCAGATAGCAGCACCAAACATAAAACTCTCAGAATTCCTAGATCATCAAGGAAAGGAAGTTGTCAGTTCTTATTGACAGTGATAGTACTCATAGTTTCAGAGATGAGAAACTCATATCAACTCTGGGACTGAAAGTCAGGAAGGCAGAACCATGGTGGTGAGAATGGCTAATGGGGAAAGGCTAGAAAGTAAAGCATTGGTTCAACCAATCTGCTGGAAGATGAATAAGTATGAGCTCCAATTTTAGCTAAAGACCCTCAATTTAGGAGGCAGTGATATGGTACTGGGGATTAATTAGCTCAACCGATTTGGGCCTATAACAACAGATTATGCAGAAGGTTATATAACCTTTGGCTACCAAGGGGAAAACTGAGACATTGTTGAGTGAACAAGAAGGCACATTGATATGATGACTGGGAAGGAGTTGATTAACTGGCTTAACCAACAGGACTTTAGAGTTATTGCCCACATTTACTCCATTCGTGAACATGATCTCACCGAAGTTCCTAAGGAGTTACATCCTGTACTTCATTAGTTTGAGGATGTATTCACCAAACCAAAGGGGTTACCCCCTGACAGAGGTCATGAGAACCACATTACTTTGAAAGATGGGTCCCAACCTTTTAAGCTCAGACCTTACAGATGCCCTTTTGTGCAAAACAATGAAATTGAGACGTTGGTGCAGGAAATGTTGGCGTCGGGAATCATAAAAACCTAGTAATAGCCCTTTTGCTTCTCCAGTGTTATTAGCGAAAAAGAATTATGGGAGTTAGAGGTTCTGTGTAGATTAATGGCAACTTAATCAAATTACTATCAAGGACAAATTTCCCATGCCCATGATAGATGAACTCCTCGATGAATTGCAGGGGGGCCAAATACTTCTCTAGGATTGATCTCGGAGCTAGATACTACCAAATTTGAGTGAGGCAAGAAGATATTTACAAGACTGCCTTAGGGACACATCAGAGGTTATATGAGTTTAGGGTAATGCCTTTTGGGCTTAACAATACACCAGCAACATTTCAGAGCCTCGTGAACAAGGTGTTTAAGGGAATTTGTCCTAGTATTCTTTGATGACATATTGATATACAGTAGAGACATGGCTGGACATGAGAAATATTGGCAGACAGTGTTGCTTAAGCTGAGAGAGCGGCAGCTTCATGCTAAGTTGAGTAAATGCTCTTTTGGGCAGCAGCATGTGGAGTACTTGGGCTATATCATCAGTTCCCAAGGGGTGGCAGTTGACCTCAAGTAGTTGAGGGGATTCCTTGACTTACTACTACAGGAAATTTGTACAAGGTTAAGGAGTTCTTGCCAAGCCCCTGACCAATTTGTTGAAGAAAAAAAATTTTGAGTGGAATTGGGAAGCTGAATCAGCATTTGAAAAGTTAAAGGAAGCCATGAGTGCCACCCCCATTCTAGCTATGCCAGACTTTCAACAGCCAATCATTGTGGAGACAGATGCCAGCCAAGGGAGATTAGGGCCAGTACACGACGCTCTTCCGATCTCACTGGCTTTCCTTAGGAAAGCAATTAGTCCCACGTACCAATTTAGGGCTATCCATTTATGGAAAGGAATTATTGGCATTAGTGATAGCTGTAACTAAGTGGATTCATTGCTTAGAAGGCCATCACTTCATCATCAAAACGGACCACCAGTCCCTCAAAGGAAAAATCTACATTGGCTCTAGAGGGTCCATCAGACAGAAATTGATACAATGCATACATAGCTCTCAACAAGGGGGCATTCTAGGATTTAGGCAAGTATATTTAGAGCCAAACAGTTCTTTTACCGGCCAGGGATGGTGAAAGACATCAGACAAGATGTACTGAAGTGTGAAAATTGCAGACGATATAAAGAGGAACACCTGCCTTAACTTGGGTTATTGCAACCACTACCTGAACCAGTACACTACTGGAGCCATGTGACAATGGACTTTATTGGGGGCTTGCCTGACTCTGATGGAAAGACAGTGATTCTAGTGGTTGTGGACCGGTTCACCAAGTATGCACATTTCTTCACAGTCAGCCATCCATTCACAGCACAGAAGATTGCCCAGCTCATCTTAGATCACATCTGTAAACTACATGGGATGCCTCAAAAGTATTATACCAGACAGGGATAAAATCTTCACCAGCATCTTTCGGAAAGAACTCTTCAGACTGTTGGGCACTCAGCTTCAATTGATCTCAGACTATCATCCCCAAACAGATGGCCAATCTGAGAGGGTTAATCAGTATCTTGAGAGGAGATGCATGACCTATTTCAAACCCAGAGGTTGGAGCAAATGGCTCCCCCTAGCTGAATGGTGGTATAATACCACCTATCACAGTGCCATTCAGAGAACCCCCTTTGAGGCCCTTTATGGTATCCCACCACCCCAACTCTCCATGGGCCCTTACCAATAAACTAACGTGAATTCTATAGATGAGCTACTTAGTACTAGATATCAAATGGATAAGCAGTTGATACAGTGTTTGGCGCAAGCCCGAGCCAGAACGAAAATCTATGCAAATCAAAAGAGGACTGAGAAGGAATTTCAGGTAGGGGATTGGGTTTATCTGAAACTTCATCCCTATCAGCAGCAAACTATAGCCAAACGACACAATCACAAGTTTAGTCCCAAGTACTTTGGACCCTACGAGGTGCTGGAAAGAATTGGGGCAGTGGCCTACAAATTGCAACTTCCCACTGCAGCCAGCATACATCCCATCTTCCATGTGTCTCTCCTTAGGAAAAAAGTGGGTTCAGATTCAGTAATTATAGCAGACTTACCAGCAGTACCTACTGAGGAGCCAGAAGAATTGATTCAAGAAGCTATCCTATAGATCAAATAGACACAAAAGAGAAGGGGAATTGTGGTGCTATGGTTGATTAAATGGCAAGGAGATCGGAAGAGCACACGTCTACGTGGGATGCTGCGGAACGTATACTACAGCATTTTCCTGAATTCAAACCTTGGGGACAAGGTTCATCTAAGGGGGGAGGATGTCATGGACAATCACTAGAGGAAAAGGGGAACAATTGGGTCAGCTAGGGAAGTAGGAAGAAACGTGGGGAAAGGAAAGCAGCAGCAACTGTTTTTTGACTGGGCTCCAACGATGTAGCATCATATATCCTCCCTTCTATATTTTTTAGTATTACGTTTTCTTAAGTTATTATCACGTTTCTTATCACGCTTTGCATGCACATGTATAAGTAGGGAGATAACTGAATGGGTAGTTAGTTTTGATCAGAAATTTTCCTATGTAATTCTCATCCCCTTTCTGTCTCGGTCTCATCTCCCTTCCTAATTCTTGTAATTTTGCTATTGACATTAATATAATTCGCAGCTGGAAGTGATAAATCCAGCTGTTTTGTGGTGGGCTTGCTGTATTGTGCTAATTTTCCTTTGAATCAGGTTGAGTTCGTGACAATTTTATTCTATTTTGTATCATATTTGCAAGTTGTTAAAATTTTTATTATCCTCAACAGCCGGGAGTCAGTTTTTTTGTTCATGTTGTTCGAAAAGTGGATAGTCTTAATCTGGAACAATCTGTATGAGCCTTATCTCGCAGAGATGGTGTTTGTTAATCGGGAGGTAATTTTAAGCTAAATGCTAATTAAGATTTAGCTAAATTTAATTGCTCATTAATTGTTGTACTAGAGCAAGCACCAAGATAAATCAAGCCTATGATAAGTTAATTGGGCCAAAAAAGGCCAATTTGATTCTTATTAAACTGAAACTGATGAATCTGATGAAGAAAAGTTAATGTAGAATTGTAAAACTGTTCTATCCAATTATTATTTTCATCTTGACAAAACAGTGAGGCTGTAGGATTTGGAAAGCAGAAGCTATTTGAAAATGTTCACAGACTAGGAGAGATAAAATTTTTGAGGCCTAACCTTTGAACAGAGAGTGGCATTATTGTAAACTAAAATAATACTTCTGATGGCTACATTGTAACGAAGTAACTTGCATACAATTCAATTTAGTTGGCGGTGATTCACTTCATCAGTGGCCCGTTTTATGGAAAAGTTTGAGTATGGAGCATACCCAATAGGTAGGTTGTTGACTGAACGGATCTTCATGAAATGGTTACTGTTCATGAAATGGTTACTACAGCTTGCTGCACTCCTGATGGCTAGGTATTATTCTCTTGAAAGACTTTGGAAACATTTCCATATTTGGAGGATGATCTGAAATTATATTGATTGCAATTATTTGCCTCATAAAGGTTCACATAAAGGGAGAGGTAGACTGTCTGAATTGCTGTCTCGAACTCATTTGCCTCTGTTTCTACTTGGGATATTTATGCTAAATCTTTAGCTTCTGTTGTAAAGTTGGAGAATGCCAGCAACACTGAAGCATGCATTCAAGGTAAAATGAATGAGATTAAAACTAGTGGTGTGTGGAATGACATGCAGACAAGTTGTAAGACAAAATATATTAGCCTTTCTGAGCTCTTATTCTTCTTTTTCTTTGATGATGATATGTGAAACTGTTCTCTATTGTTTGGTTTGAGAAACTGGATAAAAAAATTTTTTTTTGACTTTCTTTCAAAGAAATTGAACTAGATGAAAAAGTTTTAAGGTACAATAAATTATTAACTGCACTATTTTTTTATGTTTTATTTTTTATCTTTTTGCCAAGTTATTTCTCCGGATTGGTGATCCTCAAGGTAAGGTGGATAAGAAAAGCTTGCCCTACATTCTTAAAACTAAGAAAGGAGGAACACAAAGGGTTTGTAATTCAGATATCAACAAAAAAGGTTTCTTTTTTTTTCAGATTTTTTTTTTTTTTTTCATATGTATCATTTTTAATTAGGGACTCAATTAGATTTCATCAAATTTTCCTAAAATAATTTATTCCTTTTTTGTTGCAGAAGTTGTCCATCGTGAGAAAGGCATCCATTGGATTATGAAGGATGTTTTTTTCCCGAAAGAAAATCAAGGCAGTTAAGAAGATCTTTCGGTGAGTGATAATTAGTCCTCTTTGTTACTTTGCTTCAGTTTGGTTTTTGTGCTTCAATTTGGATTTGTAATAACTTTTTGGTTAATACTCTGTGCTTCCGACTGCTATCTATGCTCCCGGTTGACAATATGCTCATCTCTTAAATAGATTCCTTCAATAGATTGTGGTATTATTGCTGTGTAAAATCTAACGTAGATCATCTCCGCCTTAGTAATCTCAAAATATGTTTTGATAGTTGCTTTGAGAGAATTTGGGAGTAATGATACTTCTTTTATATCCCTGCCTGCGTAGATGCATTGGAATTAGGCCTTGGTCGAATAATCCTCTTACTCTTTCTGGTGTTGCTCCCGGTATTATGTTAGCTTTATTCATATTTTGATGGCTAATTGTTATTAATCAATTTCCTTCTTTTATCCTTTGTTTCGAGTACTCCACATATGTCAAGTATGTCTGTAGCTTCTTTTCTACTAGCTCTTTCCTCGATAGCTCTTTTTCAACTTATTGGCTACTTCTAAAAAGGTTCCCTTTGTTGGTACCATCGCTTTGTTGATGGAATTTTTTTTTTTAAATTATATGCAGTAAAGATTCTTCGAGAGTTGGAGATATAGATTGCGCTTCTCTCTCAAATTTGAGAGTTAGATTTTCATATACATATTTCTGTAAGTATGATTGTACCTCTTATTTGTACTTATTTTCAAGGGCTGTGACTCTTGATTTGTAATTTTTTTCTACACTCAACGAGTTTATGTGTCATATATGTCTTTAAATTGTTTTACATTTGTCTGGCTGACATTAATTCTTCTAATAGCTATGTTCATTTCTTCTAGCTTGCTGTATATTTCCTTATAATCTGCGATAACATTATCAATACCTTTTATATGAGTAATTCCAAAATCATAATGGTTTAACTTTACTTGCCATCGGAATTAGTCTTTTATCTGCTATAGTAAGGTCTATTTTTTTTTGTAAGCCAATATTTTTCCAGGGTATTATCAATTCTACTTTTGAATTTTTATTGTTATTATAAATAATTAGAATTTTCCAGTTGACATCTTAACAGCAAGCAACCCCTTCTCATTAATATGATAATTAGCTTGAGCTGGTGTAAAGGTACTAGTCTTACATTGTGCAATTCTTTCTTCAGTCTCATTCAAGTGTATTTTTATTTTAGTACTGCCCCCCATGCAGTTTCACATGCATCTATTTCTATTTATGTTTTGCATTCAATTGAAGATATATACACGTGTACGCATAGTGTAGGACCGTGGGTAATCTAGTTGGTGTCTTTGCAAGCGAGTATTTCTATCTAAGATGAGAATTGCTATTTGTACATACAGTGTATAAAATTTATACAAAGACTTAAAAATTTACACACACACTCAAAAATTGTTGTTGCAAGAAAAATGGGACAAGAGATGAACTCAATACAAAAGCACATATATCTAACTCTAAATCTGCTAGTTTAATTCAGTTTATTGAATTCATTTTTAGATTTTCACAACTTTTTGATCTTCCGGGCATGTAATATATATTATAAACATTCTAAACTCTCTATTTATGGAATATCCACTAATGATTATGCTGACAATTCTACAATTGCATATACAAATCATCCTGGCCCTGAAAATTGAAAAGTAAAAAGATCCCTGATTAATTTAGAGGTAATTCATTACTTGTTATTTGTTAATCAGTGTTGAAATTAAATTGACTGAGGATTTCTTGGAAAATGTCTAATCCAATGCATAGATAAAAATAGCAAAAACATAAAAATAAAGCATTACTGGTGAATTTATATGTAACTCTATCCTAGAAATTAAACAGTAAAATATCAAATTTACCGAGACTTATAGCAGAACTTCAAACTTCTTGATTTGTTCTACATAAAACATGAAATTCTATGTTGAAACTACGAGACATACGCTCTGGGATGGAAGAAACTTTTAAGTGGCTACTCGTTAATACTTATGCTCGAGTAATTGCACAATGAACATGGAATTTAAATACAAAAAGAACGTATCAAAAAGTTAAAACTGGCTACTGACCTTTCATTTTCATAGAATGTGACCTACAATTTGATAATAAAAAAAAAATTAAAAAAAATTTATATCCCTACGATTGATTCTTTGCTTCACGTGCTTAAAGCGAACCAGATAATACAACCATTGTTAATATTGATAGATATTACGTAACCGTAACATTGCCATCTGGATTATTAGTAGAGCAAAAGGATTACCTCCCATGCCAGTAACATTTCCAGGACTGTGATGTCCTGTGTCCTGTACCTCCTCCTCGTGCGATATCTGATTTAGTGCAGCAACAAAAATGAGCTGACTTGAAGAAAAACGAGTAAGATCCAGCTAATTCAGGACAAGATCAGAAAAACGAAGCAAAATTCAAACAAAATCTGACTGTAAAAGAATGAACTGCTAGAATTGATCACTGGAAAACAGCAAAAAAGCTGTCTATTACCATATTACAAAAGATGTCACAGAAAAATCAAAACAAATTGATGGATTGAAGAGCTGAATTTAGAGAAAGAAAGATGCTTTAAGGCATCTCTAGGAACTTCTCTTGTTTCTCTCAACTGTGAAGAGTACATTACATCACTTACATTACAACATGATCAAAATTTTTAAGAAGACTTCTAAGAACTTTTTCAAAAATCCATTTTTTCCCTCCTTTTTTTGGGAATAGAATCTTGAAAACTTATTGATTTGGTTCACAATTTTACCAACTCTTGCAGAAAACTCTTTCACCCCTTCAGAAAATTATGAAATTCTCTCAGATCGGAAGAGCGTCGTGTAGGCTTTAAAATGACCACTTTCTCAGAACCTTGAAATTCAAAATTTATTTGCTCACTCCTTGTCGAATGTAATAAAGTGCAGTTGCTTCCTTTGGTTCTTAAAAACTTTTTCTTCATTGTCATTCCAGTCTTCCGAATTTTCTCGTTGTTGGCTTTGGATTTTCTGATCCAATAATTTCCCAAAGATCTTGTGGGAGGAAAAAGCTTTGCATTTGGCGGCATGACTGCATGAATACTTCAAAAATGGGAATTGAGCTGGGAGAATATGAGAATAACGTAGGGCTTAGATTTGTTTCCATGAATATGGAATATGAGGTTGAATAGGAAGGCTCTAATACCAAATTTGTTGGGGCTATTGGTTAAGGTCTACTGGAAAGAATCGAAAAATAATTAGATGTTTTATTCTAGAATACAGAGTCGCCGCTGCTGCAGAAGATTTCTTAATATAATTGCACCGATTTTCTTTTCACACTTGACGCAGATAGAATACAGAAATATATAAAGTACAAAGAATACTCTAGAATACTAAACATTTAGTGAATTCTAATAAGCTTATTTGTATTCAAATGCTTCTGCCAAGCTTATTTGTATTCCAATGCTTCTGCCACAATTTGAAAGGCTGACTTCTTGTTCTTCCCGAAAGACTCTTGGATGATTAATGATGGGAAAGCTGATTACAGATTATTTCCAGATAGAAAATCATACAACATTGTGGAATTACCTTTGTCAAATCGCTGATTTAGAAGGTATTGGGAAAGGCTTGTATGGAGATCGATCTGTTACGTGCCTCTTTTTCATGGTTGGAAGGCTTCCATTGCTCAACAAGTGGACTGAGTACATTTACTGCATGTCCCATGTTCGGCCGCTGGGATGGCTCGCAGCTGGTGCAGTATCCTGCCAACTCAACAACCTTGGAAATATTCTCATAAGTTTCATCATCCAGATCAAGAGTTGAGTCAATTGCATTTCGGAGACTTTCTTTGTTGATGAGGAACCCATGGAACCATGTCACCAAATCAGAGCTCTCGTATAGCAAGGTCTCATCAAGAGACTTCCTCCCAGTGATAATCTCCATGAGAACAACCCCAAATGAATACACGTCTGTCTTTGTTGTTACTCGTCCGGTAGCTGTTTGAATTGCAGATAAGTAACAGTAATCAAGAAATTAATATATACCAAGAGATGTGATACTCAAGAATGCATCGAAAGGGGATAAAAGGGACTAACTAGTTCAATATACTACGCAAATCATCCTCAAAACAACCAATAAGAGCTACGAAGGCATTATTAACTTACCAGCATATTCCGGAGCAAGATAGCCAAATGTCCCAGCCACTCGAGTCTCAACAGAACAATCCCCATCAGGAGCATTTCTTACCAATCCAAAATCAGCAACCTTTGCTCTCATGTCATCCCCAAGAAGTATATTTGAGGGTTTTAGATCTCTATGGATGAAACTTTGCTGAGCCAGACTGTGAAGATACTCGACTCCTCTAGCTACGTCTAATGCAATTGTTACCCTTTGTTTCCAAGTTAGGGGTTGATAGCCGTGCTCCTGCCATTTGAACAAATGCTGGCTGAGAGTTCCCTGGGACATGTACTCATATACCAGGAGCCTTTCATTGCCATTGATACAGTAGCCTAGAAGAGCAACTAAATGCCTATGTCTAACTTTAGTAAGGACTGCAATTTCTGCTTGGAATTCATTCTTCCCCTTAGTAACCATTGCTCTGGATTTCATCCTTTTCACCGCAATCTTAGTCCCATCATCAAGTTCACCCTTGTAAACAACACCAAACCCTCCCCTACCCAAAATATTCTCTTCACTGAAATTGTTAGTAACCTCTCGAAGAATTTGTATCGAAATAACATTTCCACCTTCAAAAATTGGTAGTTCACTCTGATCACTTGTGCTCTGACTCTGTGACTCACTTGGCACTCCATATCCAGTCACACTATTCGTAATGCTACTTTTCACCGTCTCTTTCCCATATCTGTTAAGGAGCCTTCTAACAAAGCATTTGTATGTCACAAAAGACAACACACCAACAAAAACCACAACTGCCAGAACGACACCAACTATCACACCTACGGGGATTGAAGAGCCCTTTCGAGACCCAGACGGGCTTCCACCGGGAGAACCAGAACCAGATCCTGATCCTGGTGCCCCACCTTTTCCATCCCCAACAGTACTCTCATTCTTACCAAGAAACAAATTACCATCATGATTAAATTTCACCCTTGCAGGGAAAACAGGTATAGGACCAGACAAATTATTATTAGACACATCAATAGTTTGAAGCTCGGGCAAAGAAGCCAAGATATTCGGGATGGTTCCAGTGAGATTATTATCATTCAAAATCAAATTCCTCAGAGAAGTTAAGTTCCCAAAAGAAGGGGAAATAGTACCTGAAAATCCTTGCTTTCCAAGGTTTACCCCGTTCACATTTTTTTTCTGAGAATCACAAGTAATGAAATTCCAATCCTGACAGGCGTCATTCCCCTTCCAAGAATCAGCCAAGGAAATTGGATACCCAATAGCACCAGCAACATCAAGAAGCGCAGTGACCTGTGGATCACAAGGCCCTGCAGTGTCCTTACAAAAGCTATTAGTAGTCCCAAGATTCACTTGGACCCCATTGCCAAACTGAGGGATAGGCCCCTGAAACTTATTGTTCTGCAATGTAATGTTAACAAGCTTTGGTAGCCTCGTCAAAGAAGATGGAACCACGCCAGTGAAACGATTCTCTCTTAACTGCAAATCAAAAAGATTTGTACACTTGGATAAATCAGGGATCTGTCCGGTGAATGAATTAGCATGTAGCCAAACCTGGGACAACTGAGTCATGGAAGATAACACATCAATAGTGCCAGACAATCCCTGTTTCTGATTGTTGAGCCAAAGATTTTGAATCTCCGATCCACCAAATGAGGCCGGCAAAGATCCGGTCAAGTTGTTGTAAGACAATCTCAAGTTCTGAAAATTGGGTAATGCAGAGAAAATATCAGGGATTACTCCAATAAGGCTAGCGTTACTAGCAGAAAACCCAACAAGATTTGAACTTTCAGTCAAATAAAGTGGGATTGCCCATGGGCTGAGATTATAATTGTCATCGATGCTAAAAGACTGAAGATTTGGAAGACCCAGAAGAAAATTCGGTGGAATAGACTCGAAATTGTTGCCATCCAGATAGATCTCTTCCAGTAAAGACATGTTGGAGAAGGAAGGTAAAGCCCCAGAGAGAGAATTTTTCTGAACAGAAAATTTCTTGAGCTGTGAAAGCTGATTCAGTTCAGCAGGGAGGGTGCCGGAAAGAGATCTTGAAACAAGATTAATGTCAGTAACAAAAGAATTTGTGCTGTCACAGTTGACATTGTCCCATTTGCAGAAGGGAGTGTTGGATGACCAACCGGAAGGGGCAGGGGAGAAGGAGGAAAGGAGCTTTGACATTACGTCGGCGTCATCTGCGACGGATAGGGAGAGGAGGATGAGTACAAGGTGGAGGAAGAAGAAAGTGGCGGCGGTGGCGGCGGCGGCATTGGCCATGTTGGGTCTGATAGTTTACGGGTAGTTTGTTGAACTGAGGGTAATCTTATGCCCGAGGTAGACCGTCTTTTGGGTTCGAAAAAGAGTAATATTTTTTAAATTTAAAAGTTTATTTTATATGATGAATACATCGGTTTGGCAACCAATTGTAACCCACCTCATGTTCGAACAAAATTCTCCTGTTATGAGTTTCATACTCTAGTCACTCAAATTTTATTAAAGAGATAGATAAAACTCCTATTAAGAATATCGATGACTACGTGGCAGACATCTAACGAAAGCGGCCCCATTGTTGGTAAGGCCGCTTTTGTTAGATTTCCGCCATATAAGCTATAAGACTCTTTATTAGAAGATAAGACTATGTAAATAAGGCTTTGTAGCCGAATTGTTAGTCTGTCATGCAAAAATTAACAACTCACGTGTATATAAATTTTTTATGAAGTCCATTGGTTAGACACTATGCATGGTGTCTAATGGAATATGTAGCAGGATTCTATTAGACATACTAGGAGACTCATCATTTAATGTGTCCAATAAGATCTTGCCACATAATTCATTAGACACTATAAAAAGGGTGTCCAATGGACTCTAGAAAAAAACTGCATATGTGAATTCAGTGGTCTCAACTTCTTGTTAAAAAGGGTCCAAAATCCTACATGTAACTTATTTATTTATTTGGAGCAGCTGATTTTTTTTTGTCATATTTGGTAGGTTTTAGTTAATAGATATCAGATATCGTGACGATATGATTTTTTAAGAAAATAAATCGGGCTCCTAGTTCAGAGTCCGATCTCCAGTCACACACTGCCACGTAAGTTAGGTGGCGTTGTGTGATTGGAGACTGGACTCTAAACTCAGAGCTCGATCTGTTTTCTTAGCTAGAATGTCATAACAAAACCAAAAAACTAATATATCATAATATCAATTACTGATGTGAGTATGTCACTGTTCTTACAAATCACATTAGCTAATAATATATTATATCACGCTATTCTTCTTGTTACCCTAACGACATGTGGTGATTGGTCATATTCAATGTTTTGTGTAAAACGAGTAATCTTACACAAATATAATTTTCTCAATCAGCCTATATTCCTTGTAATGTAATTTCCATTATTCAAGGACAGATTATTTGAAGGACAGATATAGCTTTGGTTGTGGAATCAAATAATTATGTTGGTGTCTGTCAATGGCTGATGGTTTGATGATAGCTAATAATTATCCGTTATGCGGAGGTAATAATAATAATAATAATAATAATAATAATAATAATAATAATAATAATAATAATAATAGATGATATAGCGCCCTCGGTCATTCATTATGTTTTAGCATGTGACCTTCTAACGTCATCCATTTTTTTTCAGTGTTATAAATTTGTAATGACATAGAAGCATTTTCTTTTATTTCGTAATGACATAGAAACATTTTCAAATAAACTACTTGACTAATTTTGAAATTCCATCAATATACCTGAGTTTGTATTTTCATTATGAAATCATATTTTTCCATCCTCAAAATCAGATCGGAAGAGCACACGTCGTGTGAAGGATTACGTGACCAAATGTTGACTTACACTATTAAAATCACTAGTTTTATACACAATAAATATGTGAATAACAATTTATAAAAATTTAATTGTGATATATAATAAACATATAAATAATCAAATAGAGAGAGACATAGAGATAGTAACGTGGCAATTATAAGCATAGGCGAAGCTAGAATTTTTTGGGGAGGGGAATAGCATAAATTTAAATATAACACAATAATATCGAAGTATGTGCAACACGACATAAAAAAAATTACATGTAATAATACAACTAAACCCAAAAAAAAGGTAAAAATGCGACTTCAAAACTCATAGTAATTATAACAAATATGTTAAACATCAAAATACAAAATAGAGTGTCAATTTTTTTTTTTGAATTTCATATATGGATAATTTTAGGATTTTTTTGGGCATCATGTGTAATTAGACAAGAAAATCCTTTTCTAAAATTACGGCTAAATTTTTTTTAAGATAATACCTTTTGGATAACACTGTAATTATAGATTGATTTCTATCCTTGATCTCTTGTGAAACCAATTTTATGTTAGTTGCAAAAAATTCTAAATTACTTACGAACTAAAGAATTATTTATTTATAGTTAAATAAATATAAATGTTTTTACAGAATTTCAATCGGCACATGAATATGATATCAAATAAATTAATAGAATTTCACTCGTGCGTTGCACTGGCAATACCAAAACAAATTATATGTAATGGTTAATACGTAAGAAAGAATAACGTATGATTAGTCACATGTCAACTGTAATATTTTATTATCTAATCGTGGACTAATACTTGTGTTATATTAAATTGGATAAGAAATGTCATTACGTGACCATAGGAAATAAATAATTTTATTTTACTTAATAACTATATTATTATGATAGATACGATAGATATTTTATAAATTTTAAAATATTAATTATAAATTATTTATCAGAAATTATTTTATTTGTTTTTTGTGTGAATATTGTTAAATGATGTAAATAATTTAAGTGATTATAAAATAAGTAATATATAATAAGCACTTGGAATAAAAGCCTATATATAAAATAAATAAATATCAACACATCAATATAATTGTAGTTCGAAAAAGGAAAAACAAATTGCAAATCACATATATTCCATGTATATATCTCTTCTAATCACATTTCTTCTGTCATCACGTTTAGGGGTCATTGTAGCTTAATTGAATATAATAATAAGATATTAAATGTACTTATTTAAGATAAAGTAATTCAATTACTGCTTTGATGAGGTTAACAAATATTTGATAAAGTTTTAAATTATTTCACTACCTTAGCCATTAAATATATCAAACAAATAAATTATAAGTGCGTTTGCTTAGACTCCATATTTTTTATTATGGTTAAAAACGCTCATATTCTCAAGTAATTCAAATATATCGTAATTGTAAACCTAGGCATTTATGTAATTTTTGCATTAACGTACCGAACTTTTTCGCATTATAATATCATTTCAAAGTTAAGTTCAGTGTTATATACAGTCATCTAAAGTGCTAGTATTTGAGTTTATTAGTTACATCTATATATAATCTCAATTAAGTTCAGTTAAATTAGATAATTTAACTTAATTACAATTTTCTTAATTTCAATTCGGTTAATTTAAATTACAGAATTTACAATTATCAATTGAGATAAAAATTTGATGAAGCTAAACTTAAAGAGATTAATTTTTTATTTTTTTGACAAATTCAAATAAGATCCATGAAATAGAAGGTTGAAAATATGAACACTAAAGAAAATAGCATCCATATAATTTGCTGAAAATACATAGATACAAGAGAACAAAGACTTTTTAGAAAAGTTGAAGTACATAAAAAAAATCTGAACTCTTATTCACAACCAAAGCCATTACAATTACACGGGAAGCTCTATATTTCTACATCTATTATACACACAGTGCGGCTAATTTCAGCTAGACAGTTGCAGCACCATGTTGAAGCCTTTGCATAACAAAGAAGCTGATCAGCTGGCAATACCACTCAATCTATAAACCTGTGACAACCAAAAAAAAAAAAGAGGAAAAATGCAGAAATATACATATGTTGGTTGTACATCATCTGATAATAAGATATATTAGAAGGTAATTTCAAATGTCAATAAAATTTATAACAGAGAGTGGCCGGCTATTTTTGCTATATATAGATATAGTGGAGTGTCACTTACTGATAAATTACATATATTATTAGCTGATATATAGATGGCTCTACATGAAGTTGTTTAATCAAAGGTCATTTTTTTATCATTTCCTTTCTTTACTTAAAACAGCTACATTGTGAGTTCAGTTTATGTAAAACATAATGCATTGCATCATCAATTAATTTTATGGAGAAACACATTCTAAGGGACAAATGATAAAACCAAATATCACACTCTAATGGCGGCCAAGCACACATCACATAACACCACATCAAATAAAACCCAGCAGCAAAGCGTGAAAACACCAACAAAGAAATGGTTCAAAGTGGATGGCAAATGTCCAGCAGAAAACAATAGTACACACTTTTTCGGGCCAAAATAAATACAACATTCAATACAGAAAAGCTACCTCTTCGTCAACAAAAATCAACTCAAGAGAGTACAATCCTTAGCATTGT
This sequence comes from Nyctanthes arbor-tristis, assembly GCA_963692815.1. NCBI lineage: Eukaryota > Viridiplantae > Streptophyta > Magnoliopsida > Lamiales > Oleaceae > Nyctanthes > Nyctanthes arbor-tristis. The sequence continues at coordinate 18,666 of CAVNYN010201331.1, forward strand.
TATGACACAGGACATATACCATTTACGCAGAACACACACCAGGAAGGTCCACTCTGCACGCCTGTCGTGAACGTCCTTGAGTAAATTCTAGAGGGCTGCCATTACTTCAAAGAGCAATAAGCAATGAACAAAAATATATGAGTATCGCTCTTCCGATCTTATCCCACGAGTGTGATAGCATCGGAGGAATTTCCCTCCTTAACTACGGCAAGATCAGAGATCAGAGAGCCCCTTCAATCCTGAGCAAATTGAAAACAAATCAGACAAAAATCACTCAAAAAAAATTCAAATAATCGAATTAATCCAAAAACCGAAGATGATAAGATATATATTCAACATCGAAATCCCTAAGTTTAAAATAAGAGAACTTTGAATAAAATAAGCACCTAAATTGAAGCAAAGAAATAGGCATCTCGACCGTCCATTAGCAGAGAGAGATCAGAGACGGTAACAGTAAACAATGGAAAGGATTTTGAAGATAAGAAGAAATATAGGAAAGTCGATCCCAAAATGCAGCGGTTACCAAGGAAACCTTAGATCCAGAGAAGAGTTTGCACAGTGCGAACGGGAGGATGTTAGAAAACGCACGGGCTTATCTGATTGGGAAAAAAAAAACACGCTTTCTGCTTTACCGCAAATACACACTCATTGAATAAAAAGTCCGAAATACCCCCTGTTTACTAAGTCTAGGCGGAAAAATGCGGTACACAGGCACTGCAGAGTAATTTCCTTTAATTAATATATATATATATATTATAGAAAAATTAAGGGAAAAAAAGTCATTTCCATCACAATAGGCTAATATAACCACACAAATATAAAAGTTGGGTTCCCCGTTAGCATTTCTTTTTTCCTTTTCTTTATTTTTTCTTTTTTTGGCGTAAAACTTTTTCCAGCACATGAATATTACATCTATATATCATAATATATTATGTTATGAATAGTTATACATACACCACTATTTTTATTAATTGCACAACAATATATATACACCACGCCTAAAATACATTTTTCTTATAAATAAATAAATAAACAAAGAAACCCACGCCACGCCACCTTTCATAGATGCACGAGTTTACTGCAAACGATTATATGAAGGAAAAGGAGAAAGGGCAGAAAAAAGTTTAATCAAGCTATCAATTGCTATCATGAATACGAAGCTGCCAATTACCATATTAATTCAAAGTATGAAATTGTAACTTTGAAGTTATGAAAATTTTAATTTAATATATATATATATACATATGTATATAAAGATAAGAAGATTTTACTTGACGTTTGTAGCTCGTATATGAACATTGATCTAAATCTTAGATTTAATCTCAATAGTATGTTTGCATTTTCTCCACTATTAAATTTATTGTTCAAACATAAAAAGTGTTTTTTTTCTGGTTTTCAATTGTGGTGTAGTGAAGAAAAAAATTAGGGTTCTTATATCATGTGGTGAAGAATGAAGATAAAAAAAGGGTTATTATATTATGAGGGGTTTTAAATTTTTATTCTGTGGTGTATCTAGAAAATAAGTATATATAAGAAGGTTGTTTAAGTAATTTAATTCTTGACCATTTTAGTACATAAGAATAAAATTTAATATCGCAGTGTAGTTAATAAAAGCAGTGGTGTAGATGTAACCATCCTCATACTATACTAGATATTATACTAGATTTTCACCCGTGTATTACACGGGAAGATATCAAATCAATTACATCTAATATTTGTATAAAATGTAAAGTAATATCAATATTTTGATTATCTTGTTAACTAATAGTTATTATGTGCTTGCTCAATTTAGAATGCTATTAAGCGACCTGAGTATGGGTTCAAAAAACCCACCAAATTCGATACATATGGGTATTCGATCCTATTAAGACAAGGAATACCAGACTAAACGGGTCGGGTGAGATAAAGAAAATATCAAGGGGCCGGGGGAATTAAGGTTATGATAATTATCACTCGTACTCGGTTGTTTAACTTTTTTTTTGACAAAAATAATAATATTTACTAAGAATTCTAATGTTTTAATTTGAAAAGTAAAAAGATGATAAAATTTATCAAGAAATTTAATAATTTCAATTACGATTTTAGTGTTTATAATATTACTCATTAAACAAAAACAAAAAATAAAAAAATAAAAAAATATTTAAATTAGCCAATAAATGGGTAATAATAATATGAATTACCCGTCCCTAATTTAAGTGCGGATGGAAAAAATTTTGATGTGCAGGGTAATAGGTGCAGCAAACCCAATCCTGACCTTGCCTATTGCCATTCTTATATATCAAGAAATTAAACATTTTTATTCTTTTTCATGACTATACTGTGATTAAAATTTTGTGTAAACTATGAAATGTTAATTAAACCATATTTATTATTTATTATATATAAAAGAATTATCAATTCAAAGCATATAAAAGTAATTTAAAATTAATACATTAGCCAAACAAGAAATACTCTAATATAAATTACGAAATACTTAATAGATAAGATATATACATATATATTAAAAAACGAAAAAAACCTTGAATATAGATTAATCTGATAAAATATTTAAGAATATAAGATATATCAGTATAGAAATCTAAAATTTGTAAGATCTTAGCCCACGATTAGCAAAGATAATAAATCAGAAAGGGTTTGCAAAATCTCTGAGAAAGATTCTTGAAAATAAGAATAGGTAATGACCATAATCTTAATTAATTAAAAAAAGGGAATATATTAATCTATAATTTACCACATAATTTATCTGACATGTAACAAAAATTTTAAAATGACCTCACTTAAGATAATTTTGGTGGAAAAAATGCAACAAAAGATATTGCAGACTTCATTTGTCTGCGGTACATTTTACCACATTTTTCCCGCTAGAATTGTCTTAAATGAGGTCTTTTATGATTTTTTCTTACATGTTAGGTAAATTTTGCGGTAAATTATATATTAATATTCCCAATTTTTTTCAATTAATTTAAGATTATGGTCCTTATCTATTTATATCTTCAAGAGTCTTTAACAGAGGTTTTGCAAATCATTTATGATTTATCATTATTTTTTACTATTCGATGGTTGGACCTCAAATTTGAGATTTTGTACACTGGATGTATATCTTCTTAGATATTTTGTTTGGATTAATCTATAATATTCAAAGTTTCTTGATTTTTTAATTCAAATTTTTTTTAATATATATATAGACACACATAGTTTTCAGCTGATGCATTAATTTTTAATTATTTTTACATGCTTTTAAATCGAGTCGTTATTATGTTATTTCTTTTATATATAATAAATATCATTTAATTAATATTTCATAGTTTACAAAATTCTCATCACAGAGAAAAATAAAATATTTAATTTATAAAGGTCTAAGAATGACAATGGACTGGGCGGGTTGGGATCATGTATGCTACACTAGTTACTCTACCTGTAAAAAAATTTCTCCTCCATCCCCACTTAAATCTGGGATGGGTAGGTATAGGTAATTCATATCGCCCATTTATTAGCCAATTTATATATATATATATATCGAAAGTTTTATTTTGTCTACGCATGGATGTTATTATGCATGCGTATAACACATGGCATATATCTAGGTTACAAGTGCTGGGTGTTTGTAGATTAGATACTTGACATATACACACGCATGCATAATAATATGCATGCGTGTAGGCAAAATAAAATTCTTCATATATATATATATCTACATATTTTTTTTCATTTTTTGTTTAATAAATAGTATTATGAATGCTAAAATTATGATTGAAATTATCAAACTTTCTTGATAAGTTTTATCGTATTTTTATTTGGAGAATTTGCATCGGCTATTGCACAACAATGAATTTCCATCTTTACTGTGTTATTTTTTCCCAAATATACTGTGTTGCTATTTTTGTATGTTATCTTGTTATTTTATGTTATGTTATTTTTACTCCCCCTCCCCCATCCCTAACCACTCCAATCCGGCCCCACCCCAACCGTCCCACTCTTTCCGGCCGTAATCTAGTCAGCTGCCAACGACCAGCTGTCGATGGTCAGAATCCAGTCACTGGATTCCCGCAGTTTTATTTTTTTTATTTCCTTTTTTTTTTTTGCTCTTTTTCCTTTCTCATTTTTTAGTTTTATTTCTTTTTCCTTTTCGTTTTCCAGCGATGTCGTCGGAATCTTCTTCTTCTTCTTTTTTTCTTTTTTTTTTTTACTTTTTTGTTTTGTTTTCCGTTTTCTCTTTTTCTTTTAACAATATTTTGACAAAAGTTTCCTATATAATAAATAATATTAGGGTAATTTACACTAAACGCCCCCAACCTTTTAAGTATTTATAGATTACGTGCTCAACCTTCAATTTTCCTTTTGTGGATCCTCAGCTTTTGAAGAAATCCCCAGTTTCGGTCAGCAGGGACTAAATTGGGGAATTCTTCTATGGTTGAGCCCAGAAGGAAAATTAAAGTTTGGGGATGTAATCTATAAATATTTAAAAAGTCGGGGACTTTAAGTGTAAATATCCCATAATATTTTCACATTCAAAGGTTCGTACATCTGTAACAAGTTATGTTATTTGTGTAACAATATATATGTTTTTTGTCTACTAGTCTATGATATTGAACAATATATATTATTTATGTAACAAACTAATAATGAACACATGGCATAATGAATCGATGGAGAATTGGATCGAAGATTGAGCTGAAATTTGGGTTTTTTGGCATTTGGTGCAGAATTTAGAGTATAATACCTTTCCAGAAGTGGAACAACAAGGCAATCGAGGCTCATGATGAGTACTGTCAGTTTTTTGGCAATCTGAGGTTGTTTAGGCCTTCAAATTTATGATTTTCTATTTTTCTATTTTTCTATAAGTTATTTTTTACTTTTTTACCATATAGCTTGCTTGCATCTATTTAAATATTGTTCTGACTTATTTTAATGATTTATTGTTTAATAACAATCTATGTTATTTGCATAACAAACTATGTTATTTGTCAAATACTTCATGTTATGTGCGTAACACACTAGGTTATTTATATAACAAGTTATGCTTTGTGCGAAACAAGTTATGCTATTTATGCAACAAGCTACGTTATTTCCTTAATAAGTCTTGTTATTTGTATAACAAGATATTTTGTGTGCGTAACAATATATATTGTTAAATAAGTTGTGTTATTGGCAAAATAACCTAGGTTATTTTTTTAATAAGTTATGTTATTTGTAAAACAACCTATTTTATTTGTTAAGAGGCTATGTTAAAATGATATAACATCATCTATTCTATGAATTAAAATGCTAAACAATTGATATTATATGAATTTAAAAAGAAAAAATGATTGAAAATAAAATAGAGAAAACGAAGAAAAAGTGGGAAATAAGGAAAAAAATAAAAAAGTGTAAAAAAATTCCGGCCAATGGCATCATTGGAATCTGGCTGGCCGGACGCTGCTAAAGGGCCAAAAGTCGACATAAATCTAGCCAGCCTGTCGCCAGCGTGAGGGCGGGTCGGGGATGCGTAGAGGCGGATTGGGGGTTGGGGGATGGGATAGGGGCATTAAAAATATATTTATTAAATAGAAAAAATAATAAAAATATTAAAGAAAATTAAAAGTAACATACTTGTTATCTGTGTAACATAGTATGTTGTACAGTATTTTTGGAATCTAAAACATAAATATCTTTGGAATAAACTAAACTTAGGTAGGTATTTGCGCAATGACATTTTTTTATTTTTGTCAAGAAACAGTTAAACAGGTGGAGTACGAGTAAAAATTATCACAACCTCTCCCGACCAATTGTTGAGTTGATTTGCTTTATCTTTAGTAAATATTTTTATTTTTGTCAAACCTGGGGTATGAGTAAAAATTATCACTACCTTCCTCGGCCTATTGTTAGTTCCGGTCGATTTTTTTTATCTCATCCTCGATCTAATTACCTGTTTAGTCAGGTATTCCTATCTTAATAGGATCAGATACCAGTGGGTATTAGGTTTGACCCCCTCTTTTTTTTTTTTTACACAATCCGTACTAAAATCACTTAATAGCATTCTATATCGAGTAAAAACAACAAAATAATCGAAATATTATAGTTCAATATGACTAATCATACATTACTTAACATTTCATACTAATGCTAGTATATAATCTGATTTGATATATTTCAATGTAATGCACGGGTGAGAATTTAGTTATCTTCTATATATTAAAAGAAGATAGTGGGTCAATCCTTTTTCCCACCCATTTCCTGTGGTGAAATTTGCGGTACACTTATCTATTTTTTTTATTATATTAGTTAATATTTCCCTCCCTAAATAACAAATATTCCCATTTAAAAAATTGTGTCTTACGGGAGCTGAAGTTGAGAAAGATAGTCAAGCCGAGACGAGCATTCTCTAAGCTGATTTTGTATTTGAGAACAATCTATGTGACAATTATGTGCTCATGGGGTTTATCTGTTTCATGCATATGTCGAATCTTTTTTGTACCTTCCCTGTTTCTATTTGGTTGCTAATTTTTTGTAGGGTTTAATTTTTTTTAATTGTTTACTGGTTGGTAATATCATTATTTTATATTCTTGAAGTCCTAACTCCACTAAGTCATCTTTTCTGATTAACAAATATAAACTGGAAGGCTTCTGGGGTTGCGTCTCATAGCTGTTATATGATAAAAACATGGATTATTCAACGAATGTTTTTGAATTAGAAAATTTTGATTATGTAATCTCTTGATAAAGGTCCCTTGGTGATGTTCCAATCAGTTGTCTCACTTCCCTTCTCAGGCTGATAACTTTAATAGGTCCCTTGAACAGTTGATGATATATTTTCATGAGCAATTCAAAAGAGACATGAAAAAGTGATATAAATAAGTGAATGCTTATGTGGCACAATTTCATTCAGTGTTGATCACATCGATAATTTTTAATCATCCAATGAAATTGTGTTACATAGACAATATCATGTCGCAATTTCATGTCTCTCTGTATTTTTACCTCAAAGAAGATCCATGCTCAACAGTGCCAAGTCATAGATAGTTCCATCTCAGATCAACAAAAATTAGAGGCAGTAAACTTTTTCATTTTATATTGTATTTAATTTAAGTAAATTACTTTTTAGTCAAGAATGTATGCTGTTATTATCGTTTCGAGAGTAATCATTCGTAGATGATCAAATATAACATCTATGATAATTTATTAAAATTTGGAATAATTTTGATTTTTCAGTGAAATTGTAAGATAATGTTTATTTGTGCATTTTTCAGAAATCGATGACAATTTTTGTCAGAAAGTCTGAGTTTCCTAAATGAAAAATTTATACTTGCACCAATCTATAGCATCCACATTGGTAGTGTTAAATTAATTATTCCCCACTTTTCCACATTGGTAGTGTTAAGGTAGAGTTTTTAGTGATTGTTGTTTTTAAAGTACAATTATAAATCTAAGTTATAGCAGTACCAACGCGCATAGGTACTTATCCTTCCGAAACAATAATGTGAATACATACTACAATAAAATGTAGAAAGATCCCATACAGGGGATCGAAGTGCCACATAATTTAGCTCGTAGGTCCCATGATTTCTATAACCCATGTGTATTGTCTAGTGCCCCTCCCTGGTTGTTCTCTATCCTTTAGTCGGGCGTTTCAATCAATGAGAATTAAATTTTTCCTCTAAAAAAAAATTTTTTTATGTACTTTTTTTTTTTATCAAATAGCCTTATTTACATCACCTTATTTTGGGTGAATATAATACTCTCCTAGTCCTATAAAAATGGTCTACTATTTTTTTCATATTTCTCCAATTATGGTTCACTTTCTTAAGTTAATCTCTTAATTTTCTCATATTCCGTAATTTAGAGCTTGTTTGGTTCTCATTATTTGTCTAAATGTGGGAAAATTATAATGAGGAGAGAGGTAGAATGCGTATTGAAAATGTAAAAAATGTGTGAAATATGTGATTGTAATTGAATAGTTATCAAATAAAATGTCAAATCAGTGGTAAGTAAAATTATAATTTAGGTAAATAATGATAATCAAACAAGCTCTTAGTGTATATTGTTACCGGCAAATAATTAAAGTGGAATAATAATTAAAACGTTTTTAAATTCCATTTTACAAGAATTAATATTAGTCGAACTTTCTTAATATAGGAAAAACGGGCATGAGACTATTTTCATGGGATAGAGTGAGTAATATATATCGGATAAGAAAATGAAAAGGTGAATAAACAACTAATAAAGGAATTGGGCTATAATTTATCATAGGGTTCTGAGTTTGGAACTAGAGTTCCAATCACATGATGCCAGCTCATCTGTGTTAGGTGAATTGACATCATGTGATTAGAAGTCTGGCTCTAATTTGGAGCCCTATCTATTTTAATAGCCAGACTCATCTATTTTTGTGGAACAGCAGTAGTAGTAAACTTTGTTCTACTTAAAGAGAAATTGAAGAGGATTTATGACAATGGATGACAATGGGGTGGACACAAGATGGGTGAATTTTTAGCATTAATTCTAACTAATTTTTTCAATTTAATTCGTTGCCCCATCTTCCGATCTCATAGTTTTTGAATTAGTTATTTGGTCCATGATACGGGTTTCTATTATTTAATTTGTTGAATTCAAAGAGTAAATTGATGTATTTTGACATTGCAACTATCATCACTTTCACTGTTGTGATAATCTATTATTTAACATAATATATCTTATCAATAATTTATGCATGAGCAACGCTCGGGTATAAGACTAGTTATTATTATTAGTTAAAACAACAAAATTGGTCAATCTTTTTCCCGTCTAAAATTATTGCTCAAGAATTCCTTTTCTTTTATTGTCTTTACTGGATAACACCTTAATCTTTTTCTAGAGTTATTGCTACGAGTTGGCTAGGATAATACATTTTAGATAACACTGTAATCTCCGCTAAATTGATTTCTATCCCTTATCTATTGTGAAACCAATTTTATATTAGCTGCAAAAAATTCACAATTACTTACGAACTGAACAATCATATTGATTTAAAGTTAAATAAATACAAATGTTTTTAAAATTTTTCAATCGACACATGAATATGTTATGGAGTCTATTATGACACAAAAAAAAGTCATTTCTATCATAATATTCTATATAGCCACACAAATATAAAAGTTGGATTCCCAGTTAGCAAACTATTTTTTTTTTTTGCGCAAAATTTTCTCAACTCATGAATATATTATTTGTATTGAGTCTATAACAATCTCTATATTATTAATTATGTTATAAATCAGAAGGAGTAACATAGAAAATTAGACAGAAAAGTAGAGAAAAAACTCAAAAAATTGTATATCATTGTAAGAACCAAAGATCCCTATTTATAGGTATAATTCTAGGGTTTGGGTCTACTTTAGTCATTCACAATATCTATCTATATTACTCTAAATCAAAAGAAGTTTTCCCGTCCAAACTTTTCTTTTCTTTCTAACTTTATTTTTTTAGTTATTTTTATTTTGTTATTTTTGAAGAACTTCTAGAATTTTCCCTTTTTTGTCAATGATTTCCTTTTATGATTTATAACTTTAATTTTCAGAGCATTTCTGATATCATTTAGTGGGTTTTTTCTCTCTACCCGTCCTTATAATCGCGTTTTACCTTATACAGCTTTTGCCATTTTCTTAATTTTCAGTTTTCCTATATAAGACATATGTGACGTTGGCCTTTACTCATTTTTCTAATTTTATCCATGTTTACCGCCTTCCCAATTTTTGAAAATCATATTCCCAATTTTCTACATTTTTACTGCCTTCCCAATCTCTAATTATCGCAAAAGATTTGCAACCTCATACCGTCGTTTTTGTAGGGACCATATTTTTCCTGCCTTTCTTTCCATGATAATTACAGACATATATATATTTGGTTCTAATCATGAAACTTAAAAAATTTTTTGCTCAGATTCTAACTTATAGCTTTGGGTTACTGAAAATGTTATCTTACTTTCTCTATAATGTAAATTAAAAATGTATTTTTTAAGCTTTGATAATTTTATTTATTTTTTTGGGTGATCTTTGGGGTGATCATCTACATCATTGTTTTTTTTTCTATTTTGTAAAGCCCATTTAATTTCAATGAAGAGGTTGACTAAATCAATGATGATTTCTAATGGGTGATTTTAACTTTATTTTAATCGGTGAATACAAATTGACTTAGTTTGGAAAGTACTGCACATATTAATTCAATACAAAATTTATTCAATGATGGCTCGACATCATGTTTGAAGATACCGTTAAGCGAGATCACAAATGTATAATTTTATTTTAGGGTTTCATTATCAAGTTAAACTTTTTGAACAAATAAGTAATAATGATGATTCTTGCGACACAAATTTTCATCCAAAAGTGCGCAGATTTATAAAATGGTTGTGTAATATGATTCTCTTTTCAACTGTTCTAATAGTCAAAATCTGTTGTTATTTAATTTGATATAGGTTAAATTATTTAATAAAGTTTTAATTTTTAGATACTATGTCTCTGTACATTTACCAGTTATAAGGAAATATTATATAATTTAGAATTTACAATTGAACGTTGTTATTGAAATCATGTTTAGCACTGCATGTATCGCTTTTGTATTTTCAATCGGTGTACAAATCTTGCTCATTTGTGCTTTAATTTTGTAATGGTTATATATTACACATTTTTCTATCCGTGCATCGCAAGGATGCTTTACTCGTAATTAAATAATTTACAATACTCCCACTTAAATGAGTAATCTATATAACCATTGCCTCATTAAAAACCTTCTTTGGAGAAAAATCCAATGGGAGAAAAAACTATCAAACTACGGAAGAAAAGAGTGCAATTGATCCTAAATAAATTTGGAACACCCAAGATGATGCCTCATTAAAACTTTGCCCGAAAAACCAATGGAATAAAAACTGATCGAAGGAAAAATGTACAACTGCTCCCCCTGAATTCATTCAATAATAGTCCTCTTGTATGAAATCATTTTGCCAAATCTTCAATGCTCTTCAAGACCTAACATGGAAAAAACATTATGGGAAAAAATCCAAGTGAAAGAAAGATGCATTATTCTTTGATATGCTATTAAAATTGTCTCGTTAAAAACTTGCTAGAAATACCAAGTGAGATAAAACCTCAGTCAAGGAAAAATACAATATGTATCTTCCTTATCTATATTGGTAATCTATACAAGAACTTTCAGATTATTCATATGCTTCATACATATTAAATCCTTCACAGATTATACTATATTTATGATATTTTCATATATTGCCAATTGAACACAACATCATGTTTCAATTGTACCACCACATATTTAATGATACTTCTATATAAGTACATATTGTTATTTTATTGACCTGATATATATTTCCAAATGACTATACTGCTGGTTGTAACATATAACAATCTACTAGACTATGCCTTTTTGTTTTAACCAATGTTCAATGTCAATAAATTTTTTTGATGAAAAATTAATTCATCATCCTCACAATTATTGAGCTCATTAATATTTATTTATTACCAAAAACTATTTCTTATCGATTCCATTTGCTTCCCACTGTAGACATAACACTTTGAGATCTCTTTTATTTTACTACTTTCATGTGCCTAAACCACTTCAGGGGTTTTCTGATTAATTATGTTTATATACTCTTCTAGAATATCATGCCTCAGTATGACCATCATATAAAATATTTGCTCCATATTCTATTTTCAGATGTTTATTTTGGAATCGACCACATCATACTTCAAAGCATGCCATTAATACTCAAATCCTCTTATCGGCTTTATGTCAATCTAAGTTGGAACCTTTATCTTGGTATTAACTTGTTATATACTATTGGTAATCACATAGTCAGTAATTTGAAATGCAAACTATCTTGTAAACTTTATGTTTGCATTATACTATATGAGGATTACAAACACGCATTTCATGCATTTGTTACGAGCTATCAATTATCAATTCCTCCCCCTAATGCTGAGAAGACTTGGCAAATAAAGCAACAGTCAACAAATCATATCATAGCATATCATCCTTCAGGAATGAAAAATAAATGCTATGCAAAAGGTATTCAAAATTGAATATGTATTCTCAGCATTCAAAAATACTCATTTCAATTATGTGGCGGCGCGATTATACATAAATCGTATTTACAATGTCACGCCCCCAATTTCATTACCATATTATCTTAAAATATCGGTTGCGGAAGCATTTAAATACATATCTCAATTCAGAATCGAGGGTGAGACTTTACAAATACAATTCAAAGTATCGAGATGCTTTCACTGCGAACTCTGATAATTAAAATTGTCACGGCCATCCACAACGAAACTCCAGCCACGCACCAAAGTCTCGATAACATGCATATATCTTCTCCACCTTTGGAACGATCCGACCACAAAGCTTTTTAATCTAATACCTATAAGATTATAGAAAATGATGACTAAGTACAAAAGTACTCAGTGAATAACATGTATTGGCTCACACAAAACAATACAAAAGAGAGCACTTTTATGCCCAAAGGAGGTCATTTACAAGCATACAAAGATATGAAGCACGAACACATCACTAGTTTAACACCCGTAAGCCATACGATTCAATAACAATTCAAAATGGCCGATACCACATAGCAATGCCATAATACCATAAAACAATTCAGACAGCAGAGCAGAACAGGTATATAGCGTCACTAGCGATGGCCAAGAGCAAAGAATAATCATTTATCTAAAGCAATAGTGCACTGTCAATCATCAAAAGGTCAAATACAATTGAAGGAGAGATGACCGAAAGAGAGAGCCAATAGATAGAAAATGATAGAACCAATACATGTGCTACTCACCTCAAATATTTCTTGAATAATTTCAAGTGGAAAAGTACCTTTAAAGCCTTAAAATTCCTCCATCAAAGCTATTATTTAGGTTAGAATCTTTCTATATATAGTAAGGAGCCTTTTTCAAGAGACAACTAGGTATTTTAGTGGGTCTTAAGGGTTGTTCTTCACCCCACAATAGCTATGGACTAATTTAGCTACCTTAGATAAAAAGGGGATAGGTGGATGAATGGAGGAACTTGGGTGGATTCACATTCCTTGAGCCCTGTTTATAGTTAGAGGAATTTAACCGATTTCAATTCGCATTTGAGTTCCGTCAATTACACGGCGACACTTGGCGTGATGTGGCATCATGTATAATGTGGCGCAATGAGATTCATACGTTTATTGCTCTAGAAGTCCTTGTACTTTATGCCATCCTGTAATTTAGTCATCACACTTCTATTTTTGTCGATCAATCACTGCATTCTTTCTTTGATTGTTATTTAAGAGATAATCTCAAGACCTTCCATTGTAATTCGGGCAATTATTCTATTATCGTTGACCACATAGCTTTATTGGAGGTTAGATTCTACCGGGGTATCACAATCTATCCCCCGTTAAATAAATTTCGTTCTCGAAATTTGCTAAGCGTTTTAGTGGTAACTGTTACTTTCAAAAACACGTACCATAAATTTACAAAAGTTAAGTGTTCAAAGCTTTAACAATCCAATTACACAACGTATGCTCTTCCGATCTCAAAATAGGTTAAATAATAACCTACAATGATTAATTTGGGTACAAAATAGCTAAAAGGAAATCTTTCCAATCGAACTAGGGGTTAATCATGAGAAAGAAATAGATTTCAAGGCTTAAGCATGCATAAAATAAACTTTTGGATCGATTTAGACGAATTCATAAAGGGACTTGACTGCAATTTATTTTTGAAAAAATCTGGCTCCACCGACTTTGGCACGGTGCGGCAGCAACTGGGATCTGGTGCGCCCGCACCAGGCATTCTACCCCCATTTCAGAATGCACTGTGCGGCCGCACAGTGCAATATAAATATATATATATATTAAACACTTCCAAATTTCTTGTTTTCATTGCAGTTATCTAGATTCCAAAACATTCTCAAACACGAACATGACCCATTTAGTATCTTTTGGAGTTAGTTTGGTATCTTGAAATATAGTAAAAGCTATTATTTTTCTCTTCCATTTTCCTACTTGTCATTACCATTGCTAAACTTTTAAGAGCCAAACCCATATCGCCAATGTTATTTTAATTGGTGAACCTTTAAGAACGAAATTTATAATATCACTAAGGTCAAATTTAACTCACTATCAATTAATATAAACAACTTCAATACTTGTAAGTGCACAGATCTGCCTGAGTAGGAGCGATACATGTATGTGAGGCCACAGGACCCTGCTCTGATTCCATCTTGTCACGCCCCCAATTTCATTACCATATTATCTTAAAATATCTGTCGCATAAGCGTTTAAATACATATCTCAATTCAGAATCGAGGGCGGCGAGACTTTACAAATACAATTCAAAATATCGAGTTGCTTTCGCTATGCACTAATAATTAAAATTATCGCGGCCACCCACAACGAAACTCTAGCCACGCAATGAAGTCTCGATCACATACATGTATCTTCTCCACCTTTGGGACGATCCGGCCACAAAGCTTTTTAATCCAATACTTACAGGATTATAGAAGATGGGGAGTGAGTAAAAAAGTACCCAGTGAATAACAACATGTATTAGCTCAGCAAAACAATACAAAAGAAGACACTTTTATACACAAAGGAGGTCATTCACAAAGATACAAAGATATGAAGCTCGGACACTTCACTAGTTTAGCCTTTACCCGTAAGCCATACGATTCAATAACAATTCAGAATGGCCGAGACCACATAGCAAGGCTATAATACCATAAAGCAATTAGATAGTATAACAGAACCGATATATAGCATCACTAGCGATGGCCAAGAGCAAAGAATAATCATTTATCTAAAGTAATGGTACACTGTCAATTATCAAAAAGTTAAATACAATTAAAGGAGAGATGACCGAAAGAGAGAGCCAATAGATAGAAAAGGATAGAACCAATACATGTCCCACTCACTTCAAATATTCCTTGAATAATTCGAAGTAGAAAAATACCTTTAAAGCCTTAAAATTCTTCCATCATAACTATTATTTAGGTTACATTCTTTTTATATATAATAAGGAGCCTTTTTCAAGAGACAACTAGGTATTTTATTGGGTTTTAAGGGTTATTCTTCACCCCACAATAGTTATGGACGAATTTAGCTACCTTAGATAGAAAGAGAATGGAGAAACTTGGGTGTTTCACATTCCTTGAACCCTATTTGTAGTTAGCGGGATTTAACCGTTTTCAATTCACATTTGAGTTCCGTCAATTACATGGAGACACTTGGCGTGATGTGGCATTATGTATGATGTGGCGCAATAAGGTTCATACTTTTATTGCTCGAGAAGTCCTTGTACTTTATGTGTCCGGTAATTTAGTCATCACACTTTTATTTTTGTCGATCAAGCACGGCTTTCTTTCTTTGGTTGTCATTTAAGCAATAATCTCCAGACCTTCCAATGTAATTCGAGCAATTATTCCATTATCGTCGACCACACAGCTTTATTGGAGTTTAAATTCTAGCGGGATGTTGCATACGACCTTTAGTAAAAGAAGGCTTCTGACTGTAAGCCAACTATAAAAAAGAGATATCATATTATAAATTTTATTTGGCATATTATGTAAAAAATAATAATATTGCGAATGAAATATCAATTTCACTTTATATTGTTCTCAATAAATAGTATAGCAAATGACTTGGGGCATTTAACAAAATTATTTTGCTAACCATATGAAACAAAATATCCCAACCAAATGCGAACAAAACTTATTGGGATATAAAATCCACTAGCAAGACAAACATATCTTTATTTTATATCTAAAAATTTGCTCATAATTAGTTAATCTAGCAAATAATCTTACTAACTTCAGGTTATGAGTTATATTGCACGTACCTCCAGTGCATTGAAATCTAGATGGTCTACATGAAGGATGAGTGGGCCCAAAGTTCACCCTCAAATATTTTCTAGATACGTTTGGAAACTTACAAAATGTTTGATTGGACCACTAGATTATAATCTGAATTATAATCTGCCAAACGACATCATTTCATTGGTTTCACTTTTTTTAAAAAGTCAAAAAGCAAAAGTCAAGCTGTAATTGTTTACTTTTTACAAAAAGCAACCAATAAAATAATATCACGTAGCAGATTATAATCTAACTAAATAATCTAATAGTTTCCAAACACATTGTTAGCTCCAAATTTAGCTAGTGATATTTTTGTAATATATTTGCCTTGAGAATAGATTATACATGAAATCTAAAGAACTTCCGGTTCTCCAAATGATTCTCAATATTTTCATTATAAATAAAAAACAGGGATGGTTGAACCAGTGATGCAAAAAAAAAAAAAAAACTTCCAGTTTAATAAGTATGTTCAAATAATAACTAAACTTCTGGTTCAGTATATTTAATACAATCTTTGAGATTGTCCATAAATTTTTAATATAATATCTTCAGGATTTTTCAAGATTTGTACTATGAGTACAATAAAATATTTTACGAAATTTGTGAATATCAAATCAATTGAAATCTTAAAATTATTATGATTCTATATTCTTATAGAATACTCATAGCAATCTTGGTTTTTAAGAGCAATAAATTACTATTTCAATTGAGATTCATATAGGTCTACTTTTTTGGAGTAATATCTATAATGCCCCAAATTCTATTAACTTATAGCGCCACCAAATATAGCTTTTGACCCTTCAAAATATTTACAATCATGCTGCTAGAGCAAAAGTACATTTTACTTATCTTTTTTTTTAAATAACCCAAAACTTATATATAAACGCGGAAGCTTTTTCATCAGTTTGAATCATGACTACAAAATTAGAAAAAAATAAAAAATACACATCTATTTCTCAAACAAACTACGCGTAAACTATACACGGTGACAATTTTGAAAATAATGATTCAACAATAGGCGTCGATTCCTTGTTAAGAACCGACGCCAATACTATGCTTATACAAAAAGACATAAGTCCTTTAAAGAAACCGATGCCTATTTATGACAAAAAGCGTCGGTCCCTTTTAAGACCTATGCCCATTTATACAAAAAGGCGTCGGTCCTTCAAAGAGACGGACGCCTTTTCCTCTTGTATTAAAAACTCTTGTTTTATCTGGCCATACACGCCATTCAAGACCAACGTCCAACGCCATTCTTTCGATGCCCTAATTTCATTTCACGCTACCACACTACCAGTATCCGCATCGCCATTTTTCAGCAGCCACCGACTACCACTACCCAACAGAGTTCTAAATCCCTTCAAAGTTCAAACGCCTCAAGCTCCCGCTTCTATTCCCGCCTGGCTGCCACTGCCACAGCCACCACTCGTGTTGCTAGCCATCATCCTACAGATCCTCCTTGTAGATGTCCACTCCGCCTTTCCTCTCTTCCATTTCGATTAGTAAATAATTTTCTTTACTTTTTTTGGGATTATTTTTAAGTTTTGTTTACAGTCTTCTTTTTAAATCCCGTAGATCTGTCTTTTTTTTAATTATATATATGGTGATGGATGTTTTTGAAAAAGATGTGAGTTTTTGCAGTAGGTTGGATTTTTATTTTCTTTTTTTTTTTAAGGGGAACTTTTGTTTTCACTTGGGTGATATGGGTTCGATCTGATGTTCAATAGTTGATTTTCATATATATATATATATATTTTATTGGCTTGAGCTATGGCGATTCACAGGTTTGTGTGAAATATTATTTCAGATATAAGAAAGTATATTGTCATTTTGATGAAATGCGAATTTGTTTCAATATGTGAGACTGCTGAGATGTTGGATGTAAATCTGAATTATTATGGTTAGTAATTAAGTTTTTTATTATTTGCTTGTGTCTTCTAACTCCTAAGCTAAATCCATTTTAGTTCTATCAAAATAATGATAGTCATATAATCCATCCCCCGTTCCCAAAAAGAAAAAGAAAAACTGTGGTCTAAACTCTCTAGGAATACATCAAGCTCACTGCATTTTTAATTAGATATCGGAACATTTTCTGAGCAGAGATGTCTTTACATTTTGTGAAATTGACTATGTGAAAAGTAATCTTTTCAAAGAATGTGTGCTTGGAAAGTTCAAAAAAAAAAAAAAGTTGCAAATTTACGTTCAAAATTATTTTAATGAATAAATTTTTGGTTGAAAATGAGTTTGTGCTGGTTTTTGGTTGTCAAATTTTTGCAGAGAGACCTCTAACTATCCAATGGAAAATGCCACATTGTAATGACCTAGGTTTACTCAATTGATTTAATGGTTTTAAGATTGAAGTCAAGCTTTATTCTGTGGAATAGATGTGAGAAAATAAAGATGTGATACTTCCACAAGGAGGCCTTTAGGTTGAAGGGAACTTCGTCGTGCATCAGTCTTCTGCCTATTTTTATGCATCCATTCCATAGATAAGAATAGTGTATTGGTTGGGCAATTGGTCCAAATGCCGATGGACATCTAACTGGGGTGCTTAACATGCTGATTTTCAGATTGTTACTTAAATGGTTTCCAAATGAAATTTAATGGACTTTGACAAGTTACATGGCTCCCATTTTTTTGATATATAATTTTTTCTGGATTGACCCATAATTTAGATGGTGACTAGATTTTGAAGAATCAAACTTTGGTAGGGACAGACAGTGCTCGTGTCACCACTATGCCTTTTGAATTCTGTTTTGTTTATTAAATAAACTCTTGGGTTTTTTTTTTTTATTTTTTTAATGTTAAATTGCTATGAATATGATTTATGTTTTATTTTCCCTTTGCTTCATGTACCTAGAGGATTATTATAAGTTCATCAAATTGATTCATTGCCTCATGGCTATTATATGGTTCTATGATTTTGCTACTCTGTTTCTCCCTTGATATGATTTTCAATGTATTTGTGCTATATAAGCTACCTCAGTATGTCCCTTTCAGTTTCTTAATTGTAAAATTAAATACAATTCATCTTCAAGTATTGATGTAATTATAGAGCATTGTGTTTGTCACCAAAACGAGGCTCTTTGTGCTGTAGGATTTAGCATTAAAAGCATTTTTTAGCTACTGCTCTTCCGATCTCCAAAACGAGGCTCTTTGTGTTTTAGGTCGGTGCCAATGTCTGTATTTGCTTTATTGGGCACAAATTGTTGTAGTGTTTTTAACAATGCCATATTGCTTGAGACATGCTTAGTACAAAATTGATTTTAGATCATTGTAAAGACGAGATCTGCAAATATTGGTTGGTGCTGGATGCCCAAATACAAACAAAAGAATGGTTTTCTCTACAAAATTGCTATATGAACCTTTAACTGACACCAGCCTCATAGTTTGATTATTGTTTTGTTATTAAGATAATTTGAACTTAGAGGCTTATTATATATATATACACATACATTAGTCTTTAACATGAATATCAAAATTCCAAATTAGATTGTTTTCTCCATGAACAACATAGAGTTTGGAATTTTCAAAAATGGGTTTCAGTTCAATACAAGATCCATGCCAATTGTGATCTTTTCTTCTCATTGGTATGACTTGATTCCTATAGGAGGCAAAGAGATTCATTGAAGACTATTCAGAGATATAAAAATCCTCAATTACATTTCAACATATATTCTCTTTTTTGAGCTTGAATAACATTTACTTTCTCAGCTATTTTTGGTTATAAAAGATATCTAATAGACTTTTGCTTTTCTTAGCCCACTTTATTTTATTGCACGCATATTGTAGCAAAAATTCAAATGGAGCACGTGCACTAGTAATCATGTAAATAATGTTTAGCTTTTTGGTGTATTAAAAAAAAAAAGGGAATAGCTATGAAGAATGTCTCCCTTCAAAATAGTTATTGTTGGTGTATCACAAAAAAAATATATATATATTAATTTTTTTTTTGAAACATACAAAAGGCGTCCGTTGCAATGGTACAACAGACGCCTATTGTATGATTTTTTTTTAAAAAATACAATAGGCGTCGGTTGTAGGGTTACAACCTACGCCTAATGTATACAACAAGCGTATTGTATGCAACAAGCGTTAGTTGTACCCTATAACTGACGCCTATTGTGTTTTTTATTTTTTCAAATTGACTTTAGGCATTGGTTTTTGTAAAAGAACCGACGCCCTTTGTGACTTTTAGGCGTTGATCAATAACCGAAGCCTATGTACTTACAATATACATCGCTGACATAGGCGTCGACGTCGAAACTGACGCCTGTTGTATACAACAAGCATATTATATACGATGCCATACAAGAGGCGTCGGTTGTAACCCTACAACTGACGCCTATTGTGTTTTTTAATTTTTTAAATTGACTTTAGGCATCAGTTTTTGTAAAAGAACCGATGCTTTTTGTGACTTTTAGGCGTTGACCAATAACCAAAGCCTATGCACTTACAATATACATCCCTGACATAGGCGTCGACGTCGAAACCGATGCTTATTTATAATTACAACCAACGCTTATTATGTTTTTCTGTAGTAGTGAATTAGAGTAACAACTAAAACACATAAAGCTAACAAAGTTTAGAAAATGAAGTTCAGTTGACAATTAAATATCATGAAATAAAAGTATAGATAGATATTAGTGTCGTTATTTAAATTGAGTTCCTCCGCCTACTGCTTTGCGGCAACAAGCTTTTCAATCTAAAATGTTTAAAAAGAGGGTGAGTGCACAAGTACACTCAGTGGAGTACACAACAACTAAGTCGAAAACCAAATATGTAAATTTAGACATGTAAAATTATTTTATAGAAAACTGTAGAAACTGTAGAGGTCTGTTGATCTGTACTGTAGAATAAATCTAAGAACCTGAATTAGATTTTAAACCACCTAACGTTCCCTGACAGTCATTTGCATGCAAGTATTAAAATATGCACTATGGGCTAACCCTACCATGTTCGACCTCGAACCACTTACTGTTCCTAGCAACTATAGATAACATGGCAATGATGTAATAAACTAAAATCACACATATGGTAAGTAAATAGAAAATATAAACCACATTGCATGTAATTCCCCACCTAAAAAAGTCTTGAAAATTCCTTGAAAAATTCAGACGATGTGAAGCTTCTTGAACTTCAAAGATTTACTGCCCTCGTCTAAAAAAAGAAATTATCATAAATATTTTAGAATAGTTGATTTAATGTCTTGGAGCATATTATGAACTTTAAGAGTTTAATCAAACTTGATGAGAATGTCGTGATAAGTGAATTAACCAATTAGTGGAATTTAATAGGTTAAGTTATTACTTTTTAAAATTATAGAGACTGAATTATAAATTCTAGTAAGTTATTAGGACTTAAGTCGAGGAATCCCTAAAGAATTAGGGTTGAATAACATATTCAGAAGTTGTTGGGTAAACTGATAAGGTTCAGAAATTTAGATGACCAACTAAGTCATTTAAGAAAACTTGGGGACTAACTTATACACTTTCAAAATTTGGGGATCAGTAGTATAAATATGGAATTTAATGAGTTTACAATGGAAGTCCCTGTTAGGACAACTTTGATATATGAGTTCATGGCCATATATACACGAAAACGTTTACCACTTCAAGAACAACACAATTGTACTATCAAAATCATGAACGGTGATACTTTGTGTCAAAAGCTTAGAATGAGAGTTGATGTTTTCCAGTGAAGTAGTGGGTTCCCGGCCAAGAAAATTATATTTTTGTGCTCTACATGATTAGACGAAACCATTGGTGTGTGATTGGTGAGATGAAAATAAGGTGCAAGAAATGGGTCTCCTGAGCCCCTGGTCTTTGACGTGAACATTTGCGCGTGCACCCACACACACACACACACACATATATATATATATATATATTAATATATCTTTTCTTTACCTTTAAATGTTTTCAGGTTGATGTTTGTACATCTAAACACACACACACACACACACACATATATATATTCATACACATAAATAATCTGCCATCCTATATGTATGTGATTAACGTAATGGAGGCAAAATATTCAGATTTGCTAAAACAAAATACTGATGGAAAAGATAGAAAACATACCGTGGAGAATCATATAGAATTATTGGGGTTGAGTGTTTGGAAAATTTAAGGGAATGTGTGGGATGGTTTATATAAGAAGAGACTTTCACTTTGGGTAACTCTTTTGAATAGAGTTGGTCTTTAAATTGGAGAGGAACTCCTCCATGTCTCTTACCCCAAGAATTTTGATGGTTTTATATTTTCATTTTTTTAATTCATTTTGATATAAGAATATTTTTCTTTGAACCCAAACATTTATGATTGGATGAATTAAATAATTTGGTGCCCATCACTTATATAAATTAGCCAGATGAGTGTGCTAGAAACATGTAAGTGTTAAAATAGCAAGGGTAGTCGTAGCGACGCCATGCACAATAAAAATTTATTTATAAAAATTACTTGTCACTACATCCAACGTCACTTAAATTAAATTTCGTCCTTGAAATTAAACTTACTAGTTCCATAAATTCGGGATATTTGTGAATTATGTCACTCTTATTCCCATGTTGCCTCTTCCTCACCATGCCTACTCTATCGGACCTTTACCAAGGGAATCTGTCTATTTCTCAAAGTGTGTACCTTACAGTCAAGTATAGCTATTGATGTCTCTTCGTAAGTCATATTTTCCTTGACATCCAAGTTGGCGTATTTAACTGTGACTGGAATCATACACATATGTCCTTGACATGGAAATGTGGAATACATTATGAATCACTGACAGTTCCAGCAGCAAGGCTAGCCTTAGGCTACACTACCAACCATTTCAAATATTTCAAAGGGTCGAGCAAATATCGGTTTTAGTTTGCCTTTCTTCCCAAATCTCACCATACCCTTCATTGGTACTATCTTCAAAAAGACCATTTTACCAACTTCGAAGTGTAAATCCTTTCTTCTCTTATCAGTGCACCATTTTTGTCTCAATTGAGCTTATTTAATCCTCTCTTTAATTTTCGTCGATATCTTTCACTGTCTCCTCGATTAATGCCAGAACCAAAGCTCTCTTTTCTCCGACTTCTTCCCAATGTACAGGCAACCTACACTTTCTTCCGTCGAGAGCTTCATAGAGAGCCATGCCAATAGTCGTTTGGTAACTGTTATTGCATGCGAACTCGACTAGTGGTAGATGTTTTTCCCAATCTCCACCTAGATCCAGTACTGATGCCCTCAACATATCCTCTAAGATTCAGATGGTCCTTTCAGACTAACCATTTGTTTGTAGATGATAAGCCGTACTGAATTTCAATCGGATTTCCATAGCTGTCTATAGCTTTGGCCAAAACTTAGAGATAAATCTGGTATCCCAATCTGACACTATTGAAACTGGCACTCCATGTAATTTTACGATCTCTTTCACATAGATCTAAGCAAACTGTTCTAGACCATAGGTCATCTTGACTGGTAGAAAGTGGGTGGGTTTTGTCAACCGATCAATAATTACCCAAATTGCCTGATGTCCCTTAGGCGATTTGGGGAGTCCAACCATGAAATCCATGGTGCTCTTATTTCCATTCAAGAATTTCTAACGAGTTTAACAATCTAGACAGACGTTGATGTTCGACTTTTACTTGTTGACAGATCATGCATCTCTCCACAAATTGTTCAATTGATCTTTTTATATTTCTCCACAAATACACCTTTCGCAGGTTGTGGTACATCTTTGTACTTTCTAAATGTGCAGCATAAGGTGTATAGTGAGCTTCGTCTAGAATTTTCTTTCTCAATTCCTCATCTTTAGGCACACAAAGTCTCCCTTTATACAAGAGAGTGTCATCTGTGGAAACTTGAAAACCTTTTAACGTCTCTAGAAAGAGCTCGGGCTCTTATTTTACATAGGAATTTATCAGTATCCTTTATTTGTGCTTCTCTTATTTTATCCCTGATAGACGATTGAACTGCCAATGCTACCAAAATTGATATGGTATGAAGAGGGGCGACCATTTCAAATTTCATATTTGCAAAATCCTTGATCGACTAGTCCTGACAGGTAAGGGCAGCTAACTGACCTTTACTCTTCCGGCTAAGAGCATCTACAACCAAATTAGCTTTGTCGGGATGGTAATGGATTGTGCAATCATAGTCTTTGATCAATTCCTTCCACCTTCTCTATCTCATGTTTAATTCCTTCTGCGTGAAGAAATATTTGACACTTTTATAGTCTGTGTATATATTGCACTTTCTTCCATAGAGATAGTGTCGCTTTATTTTTAGAGCATGAACTACCGCGGCCAACTCCAAGTGGTGTAGGGTTGTTCAGCTCGTAAGGTTTCAGCTGTCTAGAGGTATAAGCAATTGCCTTGACATTTTGCATCAGAACACATCCCAGGCCTTGCTTTGAAGCGTCGATATATAAACAAAACCTTTTGAACCTTCCAGTATAGATAAAACCGGTGTAGAAATTAGTTTCTACTTTAGTTCTTGAAAACTCTTTTCATATTTTTCTACCCACAAAAATGTTACTCTTCTTTGTTAGCTGCGTCAATGACCCTGCTATCCTGGAGAATCCCTCAACGAACCTTTGATAATAGCTGGCCAAACCCAAGAAACTGCGAATCTCATTTACATTTGTCGGAGTGCTCCAATTAGTCACGGCCTCGACCTTGGCCAGGTCAACCTCAATTCCCTGGGCAGTCACAATGTGACCAAGGAAAACTATCATGTCAAGCTAACATTAACACTTTTTGAATTTGGCGTACAACTTCTCCTTGCGAAGAGTTACCAATATAATACGTATATACTCCTCATGTTGTGCCTTATTCTTTGAGTAGACCAAGATGTCATCAATAAACACTGTGACGAATTGATCTAAATATGGGTGGAACACTCTGTTCATTAGTTCCATGAATACAGCTGGCGCATTTCTCAGCTCAAATGGCATCACAGTAAATTCATAATGCCATACCAAGTTCTGAACGCGGTCTTAGGAATGTCAACATCTTTAATCTTCTCTGATGTTAGCCTGACCTCCGATCAATCTTAGAGAATACGATGGCTCTTTTCAACTGATCAAACAGGTCCTCTTTCCTTGGTAGATGATACTTATTCTTAACTGTAAGGATGTTTAACTCTCTATAGTTGATAGACATCCTCATTGACCTGTCTTTCTAGATAACAAATAGCACAGGAGCTCTCCAAGGTGATACATTTGGGTGAATAAACCCTTTATCCAACAGCTCCTGCAATTGTACTTTTAGCCTATTTAGTTCTTTTGGCGCCATTCTGTAAGGTGCTATAGAGACCAGTGCTGCACTAGGTATCAAATCAATTGTGAATTCCACTTGTCTATCCATGGGGTACTGGATAGATCCTCCAGGAACACGTCAATGAAATCTTGTACTACTGGTACATCAACCACTGTGAGTTTAGATGGTTGCGTACTCACAACGCTCACTAATCACCTATGACCAGTGCCTTTCTACAACATCTTTTGTGCCTTCATTGTTGGCACAATAAAGGGTATAGCCTTAATCTTTACCTCGTAAGAGCAGAACTCACGTTCTTCTGGTATCTCAAAGAGCACATCTCTTTTATTGTACATAATAGTCGCATGATTACGACTAAGCCAATCCATTCCCAAAATTACGTCGAAGTCTTTCATGTTTATTATGTGCAAGTCAGCCTATAAGTTCCTTCCATCAATTGCTAGCTTCACGCCCTTAGATATCTGGTTAGTACTTATGATTTCTCCTCAGGGAACACTAACCTCTAAGGTCTCATTCGTATTATGATATGCATTTCCATCTTATTATAGAACCTATCATATATAAAGAGTTTGTGGCATCAAAGTCAAATAGCAATACAGTAGGTATATCAAAACCTGATAACATACCTGACATCACTTTAGGATCTTGCTCCGCCTCCTTTTGAGTTAGAGCGTAGACGAGTGCCTTTCCCTTTCGGTCCTGTTCTTTTCCTTTTGCATCAGACTCTTTGCCCTCATACTAAGGACATTCACCAGCCATATGCCTGGTTCTTTGCACCTATAGCATGTTCCTTTCCCAAGCAAGCATTCCTCTTTATGGTTCTTTCACATGTCAAGCAAAGAGGCTTAGTCTTTGGCGTTTTCTCTTTTCTTTCTTATCTTGATGTTTGCCCTTTCCCTTGTTCTTACCGTCCTATTTCCTCTTGCCCATTATCTCTACGAGTTTATCTGTTAGTTTTTCCAACTCCAAGTTGGCATACAGGTGCCCGCTCCACGACTCGAGCATATGTCATGAGTCCATGTCCAACCATTATTCCTCTAATTTTTGTGCATAAGCCCCCTTGAAATCTTCTACCTTTCTTGGCGTCTTTATCAACCAAGTGTATTGAATATCGAGATAGTTGGCTAAACTTCCTTTCGACTCCACTGCAGGTATAGTCCCCTGTTTGAAGTCGAGACACTCTGACTCCTTCTCCTTGTGTAAAGACTATGGGAAATATATTTTCATGATAAGCTCTTTGAACTCTTCCCAAGTCATAACGCGCCTTTGAGATTCTATCATGGTTCAGCGGTAAGATTCCCACCAATGTCCCGCGTCCTCTGTCAGCATAAAAATAGCGCAGGAAACCTTTTGGGCATTTAAACACTCTATATGCTCAAATATCTGCTCAAAGGCCCTCAACCATTCCTCTACTGCTAATGGTCCTGCTCGCCTATTAAATGTAGGTGGCTTATAACAGTGAAACTGCTCAATCACATGACTCGTATTGTTGGCACGCGCTGGTGGATTCGGCCCTACCGACGCTCTTCCGATCTATCCCGGGTAAGCCCCTGAGTGGCCGTCACAAGATCTCTCAAAAGAGCATCTCTTATGTTGCCCACATCCTAGGCCCCCTAGTAGCTACATAAGATCTAGCATTAGTAGCTTGACGATTACGTCGATGAGACATCTTGATGTCAAAAATAAGAATTAACTAGGAAATTTGCTAGCAAGTATTTGTCTCATATCATTCATCCATAATTCATAATCCCAATATAATAACATCAAGACGAAGTGTAAAATCGAATATCAACTTTATTCCCAAATACCAAAATCTTGTAACACAATTTGAATAATGGCAATTACTCAAAATGAACCAAAATAAATGTAGAGATTCAACTCTAAAATGTTCCATAATAGCTCGAATGAAATCATCTATCCTTTGCCCACTCATTATCAGTATCACTACTATCATCGCTAATAATAATGATATTGTCTTCATTCTTATTGCCTTCTCCGTCATCCCCACTGGGATCACTATCCTCGCTTGGATCAATATCCTTACTAAGATCATTATCTCCAGTCTCCATACGAGGCTTCTTGGTAGAGCATGCCACATCCTCATCTAATCTTATGTGGTACCGCATCCTTAAGTGGTGGCATGTCATCGTCAGATTTGAATGGTGCCTACTCTGCCAACAATCGGTCCACAAATATGATGAAGTCGACGTAGGGTGGCTGGTCAGGCGGAACAACCACCATACCCTGGTTAATTGCCCCAGCCGTCCAGATCCTACAACCGATGGCATAGTTAATGAGGCGTAAGGTGGCTGTGATTCTGTCTGCCAAGTAGGGGCGCACTTTATAAACCCTCGACCATAGACTATGTACCTCTCCAATATGCTGAACCACATTATGCCTTGGGTTCCAAACGTACTCTTCATCTCACGCACCCACCTCCACACTACATGATCAAAGGTTGTGGTTTTCTTAGCACTAAGTCTCGTGAGGGCCATGTTTATCATACCATTTATGATGTTAGAGTTTAATGGTTTATTATAGATTTTAGCCTAATTTTGAGGAGTAGTTTAAGTTTATAAAATAGAGTTCAACCTCACATCACAGGTTAAAACATTAATTTAGCAAGTCGTAGTAAGGATTCATAGCATGTATTGGATACAAATATTTAAACATTTAAACTGCATTAGCTATAGTAAACTTTTATTCAAAATCACATGGAACTGCAACATAGGCTTTCAAATTTAGATGTAGTTATAGAAATAAAATTCACAGTATTAAATATATGTTTTCAAACTTTACTATAATAAAACTTTTCAAATTACTCTACCTTTTCAGAGTCGGCGTGGTACGGTGGGAGCAGATAGTAGTTGAACATAATATTTTATTTATGGTGTTTAAATTTGCAAAATTACGGAATTTTTTTTCAAGTCTACAGAAAAGTAAACCTGGGCTCAAATTCTATTAACCTAGAACGTCACCAAATCTAGTTTTTGACCCTTCAAAACATTTACAATCATGCTGCTATAGCAAAAGTACATTTACTTTTCTTTTTGTTTTGATAGAACCGAAAGCTTTTATATAAACGGGGAAGGTTTTTCATCAATTTGAATTAAGAGTAACAACCAAAACACATAAAGCTAACAAAGTTTAGGAAATGAAGTTCAACTGACAATTAAATATGACGAAATAATAGTATAAATAGATATTATTGTCATTATTTAAATTGAGTTCCTCTGCCCGCCACCTTGCCGCTACCGAGCTCCTCAATCTAAAATGTTTAAAAATAGGGTGAGCATACAAGTACACTCTGTGGGGTACACTATAACTAAGTCCAAAACCATATATGTAAGACATGTAAAATCATTCTATACAAAATGTAGAAACTGTAGAGGTCTGTTGAATTGTACTGTGGAATAAATCCAAGAACTTGAATTAGATTTCAGACCACTTAACAATCCTTGACAGTCATTTGTGTGCAAATATTAAAATATGCACAGCGATCTAACCCAAGGGTTCGTATTCGACCCTGAATGACTTACGGTTCCTGGCAACTACAGATAACATAGCAATAATTTAACAGACTAAAATCACACTTATGGTATGGACATAGAAAATATAAACCATATTGCATATAATTCCCTACTTGAAAAGTCTTGAAAAATCCTTGAAAAATTCAATAGATGTGAAACTTCTTGAACTTTAAAGATTTACGACACCCTCGTCTAGCAAAAGAAATTATGATAAATATTTTAGAATACTTGATTTAATGTCTTGGTACGTATTATGGACTTTAAAAGTTTAATCAAACTTTATGAGAATGTCGTGATAGGTGAATTAGCTAATTAGTGGAATTTAATAGGTTAAATTATTACTTTTTAAAGTTATAGGAATTGAATTATAAATTCTGGTACGTTATTAGACTTAAGTTGAGGAATTCCTAAAGAATTAAGGTTGAATAATATATTCCAGAAGCTATTGGGTTAAGTGATAAGGTTCAGAAAGCTAAATGACCAACTACGTCATTTAAGAAAAATTGGGGACTAACTTATACACTTTTAGAACTTGGGAACCAGTAGTATAAATAAAGAATTTAATCAAACTTACAATGGAAGTGCCAGATAGGAAACGATTCAAAGTGAACGCCCAAGAATTAAAAGAAAATTTTAAAAATCAATTTTTGGTATAAAAGTTCATTGCCATATATACAATAAACATTCCCAACTTCGAGAGCAACTCAACTATACCCTCAAAATAATGAACGGTGACACTTTATGTTAGAAGCTTGGAGTGGGAGTTGATGTTTTCCAGTGACTCAGTGGGTTCTCAAACAAGAAAACTATATTTTTGTGCTCTACGTGATTAGGCGAAGCCATTGGTATGTGATTGGTGACACGAAAAATGGGTCTCCGGAGCCCTCGGTCTTTGACGTGAACATGCATATATATATATATATATACACTCTCTCCGTCTCACAAAAATAGTCTAATATTCCATTTTCTTCCGTCCAATAAAGATAGACCACTTACTAAATGGATCATGTATTTAATTTTTTGTGTCCATGTTTTGTCCTTAATTAATCATCCACACCAACTATCATATAATTCAATATTAATGATACAGGAGGGTATAATGTAAAATTAATTGTCCCAATCATATTAACAACTATTTCTTAATTCGTGTGAAATTAACTACACGTCTATCTTTGTGGGACGGATGGAGTGTGTGTATATATATGTGTATATCTTTTCTTTTTCCTCTAAATGTTTTCATGGTGATGTTTGTGCATGTAAACGTCTATATATATATATATATTCAGGTACATAAATAATATGCGATCCTATAGTGCGTGATTAACGTATGGCAAAAAATTCAGATTTGTTGAAACAACCGATCTAACGGAAAAGATTGAAAACAAGCCATGAAGAGTTATGTAGAATTGCCAGGGTTGAGTATTTGGAAAATTTAAGAGAATGTGTGGGACGGTTTATATAAGAAGAGACTTTCACATTAGGTAATTCTTCTGAATAAAGTTGGTCTTTAACTTGGAGATGAAACTCCTCCACGCCTTTTACCCCAAGAATTTTGATTTTTTTATATTTTGCTTTTTTATTTAAATTCATTTTGCTATAAGAATATTTTTCTTTGAACCCAAAAATTTATGATTGGATGAGTTAAATAATTTGGTGCCCATCATTTATATAAATTAGCCCGATGAATGTGCTAGAAATATGCAAATGTTAAAATAGCACGGGTAGTCGTAACGACACTATGCACAGTAAAAATTTATTTA
The DNA here is from genome assembly GCA_963692815.1 of Nyctanthes arbor-tristis. Lineage (NCBI taxonomy): Eukaryota > Viridiplantae > Streptophyta > Magnoliopsida > Lamiales > Oleaceae > Nyctanthes > Nyctanthes arbor-tristis. Next base: position 49,061 of record CAVNYN010201331.1, read on the forward strand.
TAAAAATTCCTGGTCGTTACAATATCAATCTAGTTAAACTATCACTTCTTCAAGAGCAATAGTCGAACATTCTTCACAATCATTTAAATTTTAATTAAATGAATCGTTGAAATATTAAACGTAATATAATTTTTCACTTTGTAATGTTCAACTGAAATATCAATGTACTGTGTATTTGTCCATGAAAACATAATAATGAATATCACATATTTTGCTCTTCAAGAGTATAAGATATTTAACTGTAATATTATATTTTATGGCATTTCTTCAAGAAATCTAATAGATAACACGTTCCATGAATCTTCTAAAGCCTATAATATTCTTCTAGAATATGAGATATAATCGTGAATCTTTAAAAATATCATAATAATCTTCTAGATTACTAATGAATTTGATATATTTTTCCATTTTTTTCCACAAGAAATCACAATAATTATAGAGACAAAATTTGACTTATTCAAGATGCAACAAAATCCAATATAATAATGTTCTAGATTAGTACTAGAATTTCAAAAACAGTAATTCTTAGGTAAATACAATCAATAATATTTTATTTTATAATATATTATACTTTTTAAGAACAATTCTATTTAATCTATAATAATCTTCAGGATCATTGATAGATTTTAGAAATCATAATTTTTCAGAAAAATACAACACATATAAAATGATAATTTACTAATAAATTAAACAATCATATATTATACATCAATATAATAATTTAAATATCCCAATAACAAATTATTCAAAATAAGGATCACCAATAATATGGTAAGAGCATATGAATTTCCTTTAATACACTCACGTATTTACTCCATAGTGTATGAGGTAGGTGACAATATGAAAGGAAACTTATCAGATAAAACTTTTATAGAATGTAAAGTCCCGAAAACATCTTTTGTTCATAATTCACATAGAAAAAAACCTATTGGATTTCATAAGAGATATTCAAGAGTAACCCTATGATTCACTACATATGATTTATACGAAATTTCCTCTTCAAGAGTATACTCAATCAAAATTGTTGTTACTTTCTCAAGTAGCAATGAATTCTAACATTATGTTTAAATTTGTATAGATATTTGCTCTCCATGAGCAATACATTTCACACTAAATCATTTAGATTACTACCACTACTGGAATAGTTCAATATTCTTCTAGAATCTTAAAATTTGTAACAAGTTGTTCTTCTAGAACAAATAATATTATCTCATAGTTCTAGTGCTAATGTTATTCTGCAAGAATAATCAATAAATTGTTTCACTAAATTTAAATCATACAATGACGAGCTCTTCACGAGCAATATCAACTTTTCATTGTTAATTAGTATTGATTTAAAACATCATTACTTCCAGAACAATAACTAAATATTCTTCAGAAATATTTAGTATAGATCTTCTATACTTTTGTTCTCCGAAAATAAGTAATATTTAACTGAAATGTAACAATAAATTGTGCCACTTCAATTGCATAATATATTGCTCCTTTTGGAATTTATTTAGACTATTACTACTTCAAGAGCAATAGTTTAAAATAATGAATCTAGGTAAATTAATAACTATATCTAATATGAATTACTCTTGAGTAGCAAGTAATACTCTGTAGGAACATTATAACTGATTGTATTACTTCAAGAGCAACAACATATAATAAAGTATTATATATTTAACAATAAGCAATATACACATATAACAAACAAATTATATGATTAGTGATTAATATAATAACAATAAGAATAAAAGAATATCCAATACAACACAAAAAAATAATAATAAAAAAATAATAACAGTGCTTCTTCAGGAGAAGAAATTACAATATTCTTGTAGAATATTGAATATTGATTCTTTCTTCAAGGAGCATTAATCAACAATAAATCTCATTATATCATGCTTTTCAGGAGCAAATGAAATTTTTCTAGAATATTTTTAGTAAGAGATAAAGTTATAACTTTTCAATAATCACAAACAAATATCTTATTGAATATTTTATAGAATTGTTTATAAGGAAACAAATAACGTTGCTATCATATAATAAAGAAATAAACTTGAGGTAAATAGTGACTTTCATATTTACATTCATCCATAATAGACCGCCACAATTATTTCAGGAAAGGAATCAATTAAGAAAAAGTTCATCATCTCATTTCCATTGTAAATAAAACAATAGCATGACATAAAGAATTGAATGCCAAAAATTCATTGAATTGAGTTTTGACTTTCCATCACTATATATATAGATAAAGACGTGTGAATCAAATGAATAATTTGAGATCAAGTGATGTATGTGACAAAAGTAAAAAGACGATGAATTTGACTTTTACTAGGGGCGGAGCCAACTTTTCAATTCAGTCCAATTGACACTTCAACATTTTGACTTGTCGACAAAAATCTTATCAATATGTTTAGGCTATGGTGGACTGTAAAGTTAGAGTTCATTTAGAATTGGTTTGTATGATATTATTATAAATTAGTATCGCACTCGTGCGATGCACAAGAAGATTGATTTTAATAGAAATAGAAAAACTAAAAAGATAATAAAGTTGAAACTTATAATAATTTAAAAAATTAAAAAAAAAATTAAGATACTTTATAGAGTACTTTGAAAAGGAATTGAAGACATTTTTTTCTTTCCATTTTCTTCTTTTTCTCTACACAGGCTCGTAGACCAATGACTTTATAAGACAAAGTCCTAGCGAATTGTCGTCCCCTGCATTACTGGAGCCCATCATCGCTTAGCATATTAGTTTGACTGGTGTTTACTGCGTTTGCAATGCAAGCCAAAGATAAATGAAGTAAAGAAAGCTTAATAAATTTCTCAAATCCATCCATGAAAATGAGAAGTACGTAACAACCTCTAAGCATATCATCAAGCATCAAAAGAAGCTCAATTCACATGCCAATTTATGGTCCATATAACATGGAAAAAAAGGACTACACACATACTTGCAATTATGAATATTCAGCTCATGTAATCTTGGAGATCATTTGGCCATATAAAGTAAAAATTCATTTTAAATATAAAGATAGAAACGGAAAATTATACTCATTTCATATATTTGATTATATCTAAATATAACTAATTTAATTTTTTGCAAATTTTAATCTGTCTAAAAAATCTCAAACATGTAAAAGGAAAGTAGAAACCTATATATATTATCATGATTTCAAACAGATTTTAAATGTAAATGTTAAATAGAAATATTGTTGATACTACAACGCAAATATAAAGATACATGTCTCAATTTAATTGGCTAGTCACCCATGCTGATGAATGTTGCTTGAGCGCTAATTACTGGTAATTGGTTTTAAGTTAAAATAGACAAATTTTAGAAGCAGTAAAAAAAATGACATAAATGTAACAATCAATATCCTTTAACCGTCAATATAGGATGAATACAAAGTCCACAATCTACAGAAAATGAGTTACAAAATAAAAAGCCTACATTTTCCAAAATACCCACGTCATCCAGATGTGTATGAAATCTCCATTTATAATATTTCTTTTGGACATATTTAAGAAAAAGAAGTTCAAAGAAAATAAAATTCTCAATATGTTCAAACTACACAGAGGTGAAAATAAAATAACCATCTTGAGATATATCTGCAACAATAGTATAAATCTCGAAGTATTTAAATACAACTGTAGATACAACTGATAGAATTTCAAGTATAGCTCTCCATCGAATAAGCGCCAAGAAGGCACAGAATACAAAAGGGAGTCCTGTCTTGGAGCTTCTCTTTGCTCTAATCAATTTCAGCTCAAATCCACTGTGCTTTTGGAGCTTGCTGTTTGAATTGATACTTTCAATTATAATATTATGCTCTACACCTTGATCTCCATAATTTGAGAAGTCAGTTATGTGCAAACTCTTGAAATAATCAACCTCTTCACACCTGACTAATGCAAAAGAAGCATCTAGTTTACATAAACAGTAGAAGGACAAAATATTAAACGTGCTCAACTCCAAAATAATAAAATATAAAAAATATAACATATACTATCCACTAAAGGATTAGATGAGAAACAGAACAATAGATCTAAACTCACAGGATGTAAAGAAACACAATGTAGAAGTATAATGAAGAATAATATTATGTATAAGTAATTTAGAGCATGTTACTTACCAAAGTGTCCAACATCGAGTACCTAAAAATGTTTGACACTTGTAGAACAGAGTAAGACATCCTATTTACCCATGGAAGTTAACAGTACATGCTGCAAACAAAAATTAAACCCAGTTAATCAATAGCTCAATATAATAGAAAAAGAGAAAGCCAACATAAATAAAAAGCAACAGTTTGTATTATTAAGGTACGCGGGAACAATTTAATGTGCATAACTACAAAGATCATAAGTAAAAAACCTGTTTCGATGAAGACATATATACCCCCATTAGAAGTCAAGATGACAGCAAGTTATTCTGAATGTGGTCGTTACAAGACATGATACTATTAGATACATGTACCCAGCAAAGGAAACCAAGCAAAATACTAAAAAGTAAAAACCATAGCAAAAATCAAAATACAACATCACATCACTTTAACACAAATGCAAATAAATTAAAATAAATAATACAACTGATAAAAGAATTCGTAAAATAATACATGCAACAATAAAAGCAATCCACCAATCAACACAAATCACAGCCAATTCAAAACATGTCAAACACAACCAATTGAAGACCTAAGTGTATTAGTGTCACGATGTCAAACAACATGAAAGAACAGATATTTAAATAGTCACCCAAAACTGAGTAGATAAAATAATATGGAAAATAAAATAGTATATCCTCTAAAACACACTTAAACAATTCTGACCACCAGATACAAACTCGGCTAGGCACCTTTCTGAACAACTAAAATTATTTCACATAATTCTAGAGTTCCAGAAGAAAACTGATAAATTGTTCCAGTATAATAACTGATAGATTATCTAATACAGTACAGTAGCTTTATTCTCTAAATGATGATCACGTAGTAGAGCAATTAATTGTGCTTATGGAATCTTTATTTCATGAATTACTCAAACTTTTTTACAATGTTAATTTCCGATTAACAAAAGAATTTTTTTTTTAACTATAAATTACTTCTAATCATTCAGCCTTACTGTTCATCCATATCCCTAAATTCCACAACACACTCAAATTCCCAATAATAATATTCAAATCCAAAAATCATCCAAACTTCGAAAAAGGAAAAGACAGGATTTTCCTTACCCAATCGAAATGAAGATAAGGCTCAGTGTGCATCGTATTGACGCAATGAAGTATTGTTCCGTCAAGAGTCCAAGACATAAACGATTCTCATTCTGGGGTTCAGGGTTCGGAAACACAGTAAAGTCCTATTGCGAAAGGAAACAATCAAAGGAAAAGAAAAAGCATGGAAATTTGTAAGGGAATAAACATGATTTTCGGAGGGGCCATGACGGATTCCAAATGAAAATACAATCTGGCTGCAAAGGGAAAGTGCATAAATGAAAGGGACATATGGGAAAAATCTATACTAAAATCATTTTAAAAACTTGTAAAAAAATCATTCAAGAATCCTTAATTAATTAAAAGGGAAATAACAATTAAGTGGCACCATGAAACTTCGTACCACAAAAAATGATAGCAACTACTACCGCAAGAGGAATGGGCGGGAAAAAAGGAAGAACCCAATTAAGTGACTCTATATATAATATATATATATATATGAAATTAAAATGTGATAATTAAATTGAATAAAAAAGAGATTGAATGATAACATAATAAAGAATAAATGGAAAACAAACAATCTCATCACCCCCACCCCCCCACCCCCAAAAAAAAAAGGAGGGGGGGAATTGAAAAGAAAAATAAGGCCAGGAAGTAATCAAAAAATTCCATGGATTGTTGACATTAGTTAAATAAAATTTGGGCCCAACGTATGTGTTTCTAGAAGCCCAACCTGTATGTTTCAAGTAGCCCATTAAATCAAATTAGGAGGGGTAAACATGTACTTTCACGCTATGTCTTCTTCCCAGAATTCATTCTCAAGCAGAGCACACAACTACGCACAGCTTTTTTTGGGATTTTAATGGCGGCTCAAGTTTTTCTCTTTCAAGCTATTAAAATCTCATCCGAAAATCGAGTGCGGTCTGACCGCACTCGTCCTGAATTGGCTCCGTCTCTAGCTTTTACACCATAATTATAAAAATTTCGAGATAATCTTGCCATTAAATTGGTAGATCATTCCATGAATATCTTAGAAATATTTTTCCATTATATTGGTAAATTATTTTATGTACCAAATTGAAATTCATCTCACTATTAAATTGGATGAAGATTCCAATAAGATGATATGTAAATAAAAAAAAATAAATCATCTCATATGCCAAGAGAAAATTCAATCCCTTGACACACTACATTTTGAAAGAAAATTATATTAATAATAATTTTATTCATGATTCATCATAAAAAAATATGTAATACAAAATAATCGTAGAAGAAATTGTAATGATAATATATTATAAATCAGAAGGAATAATATAGAAAAATAGACAAAAAAATAGTGAGAAAACTCATGAAATTGTGTGTTTTATTATGAGAAGTTAAGAATCTAGAGTCCAGGGTACATACTCAAGAAATTGTGTGTGTCATTATCAGAAGTAAAGAGTCTAAAGTTTAGGGGTACATTAATCATTCATAATATAATTAAATAATTTACAACAAATTAATTAATTATTATTACTAACGTTAGCGTCTAACATATGTTTCCCCGCCTAAAAAATATACTTAACTTTTTTTACACATTTTTTTGGGCACTATAACGATGTCATTTTATTTGATTTCTTGTTTTTTCTCTAGTTATTATTTTTCTTTTCTGTAAGCTAATTCCTCCCTTCTCCAATTTTGGCTCCTTAAATCACGATGCTAAAATACTACCAAACTGGAAACTTATCTCACCGTCTCAATCCTTATCATTTTGGCTTCTAATGTGTGTGTGTATATATATATATATATATATATAAGAAAATTAGCATGTGATACCTTTGTACTATATTTTTCCCCGTCAAAACTAAGAAGGTCATTTTAGACCTTTTACTTGCATTTTGCGTAAATTCTGCGGCAAATCGTATGTTGGATATATATCTTATCTTATGCTAGATATATATCTTATCCTCTTAGATATTTTGATAGATTTATTTATATTCAAAGTTATTTGATTTTTTTAATTCAAAATTTATGTGTGTGTACATATATATATATATCTTATATGTAAAAAAAAAAAATCTTACTTAAAAAATATATAGTAATTTGGATTAGGCTATTTCCTTTTCAACCGATGTATTAATTGCCCCGTTATTGTTCAATTTATATATCTATATATTTTTATTTTCATTTTTTAATTAATGAATAATATTATAAACACGAGCAACGTCTTCAAATGGAATTACGGTTGTGATTAAGCAGGTTGGTATGGGTAAGAAATATGATTAACCTTTTCCATCTCATTATCAAGCCGAGAAGATTTTCTTTATTCTATCCCCAACCTAATTACCCGTTAAGTTTGGTATTCTCCATATTAATAGGGTCTGATACCTGTGACTATCGGGTCTAACGGGTTTTTATATTATCTATAATGAATTGACTTAATAGTATTCCATATCGAGTAAAATATATTAACTATTATTTTACAATAAGATAATTGAAATATTACACTTTAACGTAGCTAACTATACATTACTTAATAATTCATACTAATGTTAAGATATATAATTTGATTTGATATCTTTCCGTGCGATGCACATGTGATAACCTAATCTATCTATCTATCTATTAATAATACTAACAAAGTTTCACCATATCTGTTGTCTTATTTTCCCACCCAAGGAGCTTGTTTGAAACTCTTTATTTTTGAATTTATAAAGAGAATTTATACTGAGTGGAAATGAGTGGTAGGGATTTAATTGAAGTTTGAAATATGTAGTGATTGTAGATCGGAAGAGCGTCGTCAAATCAACAGTCAAATCATAGTAGGTGAAATTATAATGAGAAAAAATAAAGAGTTTCAAACAAGCTCAAAGTTTTGTTTTCTATTTTTTCCTTTTTCATTTTTTTTGGCCTTAAAAAATCAGCAATTTCCAAGCACTTTCTCGTCTCGTATTTTTTTCACAACGAATTCTATTCCTATAAATTCACCGTAATCTCGATCCCATCTCAATCCCTTATTTTTTATGCAAATGTTATCACCTTAATTCCATTATCACTCCAAAGCCTTTATTTCTGGCTTAAATCCTCGAGTGAATAGTGTCGCTTTAGATTGTGGTGAGTACAATTTTATCATTTTGATTTCATTGTAATCCATTATTGGTCCAAGATTTCGGTCGAATCTATTATTTTGTAATTCTGAATTTATCCGTAATTGGCAATATACAACACCATCATCATTCTCTTGGAATGGTTCGAATTTCTTTCGAGACCTATTTTCAGAGAGGTAACCACCTTACACATTTGAGCAATTTCACTGACATTTTTTTGGGTACTTATATGTGTTAATTTCTGTCATGGACAATCACTAGAGGAAAAGCGGAACAATTGGGTAGCTGGGAAAGCAGGAAGAAAAGTGGGGAAACGGTTAATTTCGCAAATATCTCCAACTTTTGGGTTAAGAACCGGTTTAATCTCTAACTTTTTTTAAGACGCCCCACAGCCCACACCTTTCAAAAATGTATACAAATCGTCCATATTTCTACTGTTCCGCCAAATTTTTATTAAAATGACGATTATACCCCCCATAAACATTTTAAACTTTTTTCAAAAGGTTTAAAAATAATAAAAAACTAAAA
>CAVNYN010201333.1:0-21136 GCA_963692815.1 Nyctanthes arbor-tristis
TTCAATAACACCATCCAACAATGTAAACATCAAATTTGCATCTTTGATCGCATTTGATGCATCAACTGTTTTTAGAAAGACCGTGCCATGCGGATTGTTAACAAGAAAATTAATCATACTCCTATTCCTCATGTCAGACCATCCGTCAAACAAAATAGATACTCCTGTAGTACTCCATGTGCTCCTAACTTCTTCAACTATTTTTCCTGTTGTCTGTAACTCTTCTTCAAGAATCCAATTTCGTAATTCATATGATGAAGGGGCTGTAAACCCCCTACCATAATAACCGATGGAGCGGCACATGCTCATAAATGAAGGAGACTCAACCACATGAAAGGGCAAAGCAGTTTCGAAGAAAAATCTCCCAACATCAGAACAAACTTTATTCCTTAATTCTTTAGCCGTAGCTGCTGTCATTTTTGGCTGTGCTTCGTCTTCATTACTAGGATTTGTCACAAACCGATCCATCGGACCCCGGAAGCCTCTAGATGAGCCTTGAATTTGGACACTCTTATGCTTTCCAAAGTAAGCTCCAACATCAATCATATCGTCAAATTGCTGTTGTGAAAGGTTTCTTTTCATGTCTCCTGCTTTCATGTATTCTTGAATTTCTTTCTTAACTTCTTCAGGAACTCCGGGACATGGTGCAACATTTTTATGGGTACAAGCCAAATGGTCTTTCATCCGCTTTACCCCACCAGTGATAGCTTTTGGCAGAAAGTACACTCCATATAAACATATCCTCGTTTTTCTCCTTCAACATAGATTCCAGAGCCATATTTCCAAGCTGGGTCTTTTCTATTATTCTTTCCCATCCTTTAAATGAACACGGAATTTGAAATTAGTATTTAGTTGCGTTGCACAAATAATGATCAATTTAATTGTTGCACAACTTAAAAATTACAGCATTTTGAAAAAATGAAAAACATCATTCTCATTGAACTGATTGAATTAAATTCAAATTCAATTACATCAAACGATGAAATTATTTAGCAGAGTAACCATAGAAAAACTAAAGATTTATTTAGAGTACACATTATTCTATTACTATTACTAATACTTAGCTTAGCTAGCATACTAATTGAGACGTGGCACATAAATCAGCAACATTTTTAAAACAACAAGTTGAATTTCTTGTTCTGGTGAAATGTAGCCATCCTCTTTTGGTGGACCGTTTAAATCAAGCAACTACCTATTCTTCCCTTTCTGATTTCTTGTGCTAATTTTTACACCGAAAGCTTCATTCAGCTTGGAATCATCCAATTCCTCTTTGACCGTCACGTTCATGCTTTTTGACATTACTGTGTAATAACATATAGAACTCAGATATTATTGATCAATGTGTTCGGTGTTCCCATCATGATAATTGAGAATAAATAATATTTAATGAAATGATTACAGGCAACATGCATACCATTTATGAAAATTACATATTTATTATTACTAACATTCACTAATCACTATAGCAGAGGAGGAAACAGTTGAATCACTCATGGATGAACTGTTACAGTAACACGTCAACTACATTCAAAAAAACTTCGAAGGGGAATACAAATTCATTTGACAAATAGTACATGTTACTTTTCAAATAATCTATTACAAGTTACAAGACATTCATTCACGGTGGATTTTCAACACAAAAGGAACAAATAGTACATGTTGTTGTGCTCACAAATACAAAGGCTACCGCACGCTTTCTGAGAAATCGACGCTTCGCACAGGCCACAACGCACGGTGAAGAACTCAAAACCGACAACTATGGTTGTGCTAGAAATCAGAGATGCCAAGATGGAAGAAACTCACCTGTTTCTTTTGCTCTTTGTAAGATGAGGGGATGCCGAGACGCACGGTAGAGTTGCTGTTGTTTGCTGATCCGGTGAGCTTGAAGTCGATGAAGAGGTCGCGACTTGCCGGAGTATATATACAAGCAGATACGGTAAATCTTGAAACCCTTAACCTAAAATACGTAGCTAGGATTCATGGGCTAGGATCGGAACTTGGGCTATAGTATTTTTTTGGGTTAAAAAAACTTGAAATCTTAGTAAATTTTCGAGGCCTAAGCCTCACCCTCCTGGAGGCGCAGCCCAAGAGGCGACCGCCTCTGGTCAAGAAGCGGCAGCCTCGTCTCTGACCGTCCTAAAAAAGCCGCCTCGAGTCGTCCTCGGTACGCCTCAGGCGGAGGCGCGCCGCCTCGCCTTTTTAAACTATGGATGGAATTGATTATAAATACTTTGCAGAAGCCTCACCCATGCCTCCTGTCTGCTCGAATGAATTGGGTCTTCTCGAATGGAATTATTAAAGGTAGGTGACTAAGTGGACTAGGTTAAGAAATAAATTGGGCTGGCTAAATGAATAAAACAATGGATTAGCAAAGGAGAAATGGGCCGATGCAGGTGCAGGCGGGAAAAGAATGAAAGTTGTAAAGGTAGGTGACTAAGTGGGCCGGGTCAAGAAATAAATTGGACTGCGTAAATGAATAAGGCAATGGATTCGGAAAAGAGAAATGGGCCGGTGCAAGTGCAGGAGAGAAAATTACAAGGGATCTTTACATAAAAACTACTCTTAATGATAATATTTTCAAAAATACTCCAAGATTGAAACTAATTGTAAAAATACCATTTTCCATTTCAAAATTACCCCAATCTAATTTTAATTAAAATTCAATTCTTTATTAGTTATTATTTTCTATAAATTATAATTATAATAACAATTGTTTAAAATATAATTTTTTTCAATCAAAAAATAGTTCTTTATATACAGTCAACAACACTTTCAATTTGAAACCACCGTCAACTGCCGACGTAACCACGCTTCAAACACGGTAACATTATCATTCATAAAACAATTGTTACCACGCCAAAAAATATCACATTAGCAATAAAAAAATAAAAAAAAATTTAAATAAAGATAACAATGATAACAAGCCCGATTAAATGGTAACAAAATGACAAAAAAAGAGGAAAATAACAAAGCGAATCGTAAAATAGGAAAATTTAAAAAAAACTAGTACATGGTAACAACCTCGATAAATGATAACATATGAAAGTAATCAAAAAAGAAATCAATTGGAAGATAGTAACAGCCCCATTAAATGGTAACAAAATGATAAAAGAAAAGATGTGATAACATATTAAAAAAAAAAAAAAAACTAGTTTCAGCCACTAGAACACAAATCATCCAACCAACAGAAAATTTAAAAAAAAATGAAAACAAGATCCAACTGCACGAAAATTTTGAAAAAGACGAGACCAAAAAATGAGATGCTGTAGAACTTGCTACCGCCGGAAAATAGATCTGACTACTGGAAAATTTTAAAAAAATGAAAACAAGATACAACCACTATTTCGACTCAGCCATTGCTACCAGCGAATGCCGCCAACAGTGGCTACGGTAGTTCAGGAAAACGCATCAGCTACTGAAAACCCCAAAATAATGAAGAAAGCATAAACGAAATTGAATTACAAGTGGAATTCAGGAATAATGAAAAGGATTCGTGCAATTTTACACGGTAAAGGAGAGTCATTTGGAGAATGAAATTGTCTAAAGTTGAGGACACGAAAAAGGGAATCCTAGAAAATCAGTGTTCTAATTTGAAATTAAAAAGGATTAATCAGTTATAATGAGGTAATTATGAGCAAATAATGTGTTATAATAATAAATAGCAAAATACATTGGGAAATACAATAAAATAAAAAAGAAATGATAATAAAAAATTTAGGCAAAAGGGAAAGGGGTATAAATACACTCTACAAGAGTAAATATGTAAATACTTTAGGAGGGTGGTGTATATTAGTAATAAAATTAATAAAGAATGAATACGTTTTAATTTCCTCAAATTGCAATTGAGCTTCTAATAATCTAATTGAAAACTCTTCTATTATCTATATATAGACAACATAAATAATCTAATTGCCTATGCTGTTGGCACGTACTTTTACGTTATATCCTCTTTAGCCTCTAGAATGCTGGCTTTCGATGCACTGTTGATGCGCCCATCTCATTTTCTATAGATTCTTCTCCGATATAACAGGCCGAACGCATCAAACTCTTCCCTACAAATATAGAGTTTATAACTAAAATTGAAAAAGGAGTCCATTGAGCGGGTAAACTTAAAATAGTATAATACTTATTATTAAGAGCAGCCAAAAATGAATGCAAGTTGGAGGCGTTGCTAATTCCCTTGCTTATTACTAACTGGCATATATAATAATAATTAAAAGATAGCAAGCAAAAAAATGTAAACTACAAAATGCTGCATTCCCAATATTCCGAATAACTAATTAATAACCAATATTGGCCATGAAGGGCTAAAGTGACTTCATATATGTCTCTAAATACTTTATGGATGGACATCAAAATGTAACAATATACTTTCGGCATGCTACCATATTAAAAGAGAGAACAATTAAGTAGATAAATTTTGTATTGTGTTAGTATGTTAGATACCATTGCAGACACAAATATGATAATCATATACAACTTCCAAAAACCGGGTAAGCAAGTATGATACCCAACCCAGAAGAGAAGCACATGGCATGCACGACTTGATACAACTACACCAGGCCAAATTGCAGAACGTCATGAATTACAACGGTGCTTGCATTTTGAATATCAAGCACATTTTCAACTATATTTGTGCATATAAAAATCTTAATATGTCCTAGTGCAAATATCTCCCCTGTTTCCTCAAGCTGGTTCTAGTACTTGCTATCAAAGAAGTAAGTTGTCATTCCTTAGCAACTAATCAAACCAGATGAGATGTCAATCTATATGCGGGGAATTTAAGTATATACACAATATGTGGAAATTGACCCACACTAGAGAGAGCTATTGTGCTTTACCAATTCAAGCAATATGTAATTACTTGAAAAGGGGCAGGTATAGTACCATGATATCTGGTTCATCAGTGTTATATGTCAATGTAAATATGCAATACCGAATGCAATTGTTTAATTCTTTATACCTATTGTAGCCTAATGATCTCCCGTTTCTACAGCTCTCCTTCCAATCATATGTGTCAATAACACCAATGTATCACTAGTTCCCTTCGGCATGGTCGCGAAACCTATTAATCTCAGCAAAAGCTAGCCTAATGCGAGCACAATTTGATTTGAATATATAGCACAAGTAATAACACTTTGCATGCTAAAATCAAGTCGTGTGCAAAAAAAAAAAAAATTATAAATACAGCAAATTGAAGTGTTTCTATATTGCTATGGCAAGTGCTTGACTATTGACTCTACAACTATATAAATCTATTTAATTTGATTGTTACACACCACCAGAGAGAAAGAGGAACATTTATAAAATCCATTTGGGGAAGTCCCATATTTGCCATGTCTTTAACTTACAAGAATTACTTGGCATCCATGATCTGAAATACTAACAGAAAACATAGAAAATTAAGTTTCAAGGACACGAAGACTTTCCAAAAATTGATTTAACTACTTAATTGCAAATCAAGCGACTAGCTCATGATAATTAAAAAAAAACAACGTGACGTTGCTACAAATAACTTATGTAAAAATTCATCTCTCAAATTCTTAAGTAATTGCTCAGAACTTTATAGCGTTAATTGCTCAGAACGATTATGTAAAATTGGCGCAATTAAGGGAGCCAAAAATGAAATTAGGGTTAGCATAAAAGGGAAATAAAAAAAACACCTCTTGTATAATTGAGAAAGTTTCAAAGAAATTCTCCAAATATATGGTAAATCACATAATACACCTGGAACCAGTAGCTTCCTTCAAGCCATAATCAAATCCATATCCCCTTGTAGATTTTCATTCATAACATCTAGTTGTCCCCTTGTAGATTACATTTGCAATAAAATAGTAGACCCTCTCAGTCCAATACACTGTCTGAGACAAATTAAAAGAGAAAGCTGCAATGCAATGAGCTATCATATTATGATTTCGCAGTATATGATAGCAAGAACCACACTTGTCAGCCACCATGAGCTTCCATATGTCTCTAATTAACGGTGCAATGGACGCATCACGAACCTCCTTCTCCAATTGGGTGACAATAGTGAGAGCATCAGTCTCCACCCGTTTAATTTGCATATTACTTTGCATTGGGAACAAGACACCCTCTTTCATCGCCCATGCCTCTACCACTACTGACCCTACTCCCCCTATCCTCCCGGTCGCAAAGCCACCCATAATAACTTCATTGTCATCCTTAACCACTCCCCCCAATCCCAACAGCCCTTCGTTAACCCTCATGGCTGCATCAACACAAAGGATCAACCCTTCCTTCTCGCCATCCTCATTAACCTACCTCTTTTGTGCACTGTGATTGGCCCATGCCTCTGCCCACTTCCTCACCTCCAAGGCCCTTTGATACTTGGCTATAAGGATTTGGAGGGCATCACAGGCATAACTGAACACAGCTTTCCTCAGTTATTCATTGAGTTACAGTTATTCCATATTGTCCAAAGTCCCCAGCAAATGAGCTCGAACTCTTCCTGGTCACATCAAGCCCCTAGAGAAGCTAGCCAGCTGTGAAGATCCAATGGAAATCTACAAGACAACCCTACCTGCACTCTATTCCAGCACCCGAGCTGTTTCCAAAAGCGTTTCACCCAGTCGCATCCAATAAACACATGCGCTTCATCAGTCTTTGCTGCCCCAGCACCGAAGGCATTGAAAATGAACTTCAATAGACCATTTCATAAAATTTTCCATTGTCGGTAGCCCATTATAGACAAAACACCAAGCAAAACGACTAATCCACGGAAAGATATTCAACTGCCAAATCTACTTCCACCAAGTCGAAACACCTCCACTCCCTCTTGCCTAGAATTCACAAGATGCTAGCCACTTCACATCGTGAAAGATCCGGACTTGGTAGGGTAGCAAATGAGATGATCTCTCTCCCCCACTCGCAACTGGAACCGACACTATTTCCAAATATTATGGCCATTTCAATTCTTCAATAAGGAAATCAAAATCAAAGAAGAAGATAAGACGCAAATGCATAGATTGAAGAATAATAGCGATACTCTACCAATTACCCTGGCACGATTCTAGTATTTTACCAAAATACCCTTTACTTATGCAACCAAACAAAAAGCGGAAAAAATTTACCAAAGATGTCTCTTAATTAATATATAGATTAATATATAACCAGATTTCCACCTCCTAAAGTGAATGTAGTGTAATTATGCTTGTTAGGCTTGATGTTTTAAAAAAAACTAAAAGCACGATCTGCATGGAGTTAATGTGTATCATCAGGCTAGCTAGCGGCGGAGCTAGAAATTTTAATTTGGGGGGGGGGGAATTTAAATAGCAAAAGAAAAAAAATCTTTATTTTAATTAAGAAAACTTTACATATCGGATAATGTTAATTCCGACCTAAATATTACCTTTACGTTGAATAACATGACTTTAAACAAGAATGTCTCATATTAAATAATTTATTTACATAACTAACTTAATTTCTCCTTATTAAGGAAAGGTTTTTCTTTCCTCTTTCAATATCAATGAAGATATTTATCTGAATTTCAATAGCACTTTAAGTTGTAGAAATTCAATAATCCTACAAAAATTGTGTGTTATAATAATATCTTGAATATAGATACTTTTCTTGTTTTATGTTAGATTAAATACATTAGACTCCAAAATTATTATTGAATTTTTTATTATTAAAAAAAGGACCAAAAAAAGACATTTGCAAAACTTTGGGGGCCATCTGCCCGCATTTGCCCAAATGTGGCTCCACCACTTAGACTAGCATTATATAACCAATTCTCTATTTTGTATTTAACTATTTGCAAGAGCATGTACCAAGTAATATTTTGGAACTCATATTACATATCTTACGTAATGAAGATCTGGATACTTTATTCGAATAATGGGCACAATTAGGCGATTCATATGGGCAACTAGGCGAAGCAATTAAAATACATTTCATTAGTAATAGTTTACACTGAAAAAAGAAAATTTAGATCAAATTTTTGTTGCTTAATTGAATTTGACATTATGGGACTCCATTATGGAATTTGGCTCCTTGGTGTGTGCAATCATGGGTGGCCTTGAGGGTGTGCGGGTAGTGCAAAGGCACATGACATCATCATCCAATGGGCGCCACTTTTTTTTTTTTTTGTTATATAGGCGTGACATTAAAACTTTTGAAAAATGTTTAGAATGTCATTTGTTAAAACATGTGTTATTGTGACACTAATTTTTCAAAAAGTTTAATAAAAGTTATTGGATTAAAAATTAAAATGTGTTTTTATTATTTTAAGAAATTAAACAAGACTTACCTTTGAAACTTAAATTTGCCGTTGACCATCAAAGGGGGAAAAAAGGCGAATCATACTATAAAACCAACAAGTTAATAAGAAAAGAGGGCAACACAATGAAAACGATCGTTTTTAATGTGAAATACTATGATTACAGTAAGATTTATTTTTTTTCTAATATAACCCTTGTTTAATTGAACGGGGTACCATTTTGTATTACCACACAAGACACCTAAATTCCCTGGGCCGGCCCTCTATGAAAGCTTCATTAAGATGAAGGAATTACTAGTCACATTTCAAAATGGCATTAAGGAATTCTATCTGTCTAATTTACGGTTAGATCACTCCAAAAAGGGAACCAATTAGCTCGTTCTTGAGCACTTATAGATAAAACTATGACCAAAATGGTCCACTTAGCAATACAACTCTAACAATTACCTAGTCACAGTTTGGGATCAAATTTATTGCAAACTCATTGATCACATTTCAAAGGTGAGGTATGCAAAAGAATGAATTATTTTTAAGCATCATGCAAAGAGAAATAAGCGCCTCATACTCTTTTATTCAATTTAGAGCCAATACAAAAATAAGCAGTCAAGCAGGTGACGTCTCAAAAATTTTGCATTCCTGTGTACATATTGGCCCATCAATACTGGGCACAACACAATGTACAACCCATTTATAAGTGTGGTCCGGTTTATGTTGACCAAATAAAGTAGCTACCAAGACAATTTCACCTTTCAAACCATAGATTTAGTTAGTCCTCTCTATACCCCTTTGATGCTAATTTTCCACCAGGAGCCTGTTATTCTGGTCGAGAAATTCATTCTAACTCTAGAAGTTTAAGCAAAATCATGAGATCTATTATTCATATACTTGCATTGAACTTGAATTATCATTGCCCACTTTTGAATTAACAGTGTAGCTCGTACACTTGCATTGTACTTGAATTCACACATGCACTTGAATTAAAACTGCAACTTAAGCCATTGGAAACTGGAAAAAAAAATCGAACTGAGACTTGAACTTGGAGTTCATATTAAACTATTATGTCTAGCGTACTGAACTAAATTACAAGATAAAAGAATTTAATGAAGAAATATATACTAACTATTAGCGAGCATTTTGGTACATAATTTAGTGAAAGGGGGCCAACACATGGAATATCTATTGCAAGAACAAAAGCTATTATTGTATAAAGATAGTGAAACTTACTGGAGATTCAAAGGCTTCTCTGTAGTTAGAATTTGGTAAAATTTTCTTGATTAAATAACCAGTAGCTCAAAAAGAACTGCAAGAGTAGAATCCCAGATCAGACCCACTCGTTTTATTGGTTTCTTTCCAACTTGAGCTTTAATGGGAAGCTGTCCAAGGAATGGTTTAGCAAAGAAATCGGTTTATACAGTATTACAAGGTAAAGACTATGGAATTTGACGATCCAGAAGAAATTATAAGTGGCCACTTTCTATGGATCAATCAATTTCTATACCTCTAGTTAGTTTATCACATAACCAAAGGTGCAAGCATGTTAGTACTACAATCCACCTTAAACTAACTGGCCAGTTTCTTCAATTTTAGCTTCAATTTAGAAATACAAAGCCGAATTTTGTTTTGATATTGAAGTTTTTTACTCGGACCCAAAAGGTCTAACAATGCAATGAAGTCTATGTCTTGCTTGCTTTATTTTGTTGGAAGAGGTGGGAGTGTTGGAAGGATCATTGATGGTAGTAGCTTCTTCTTGATGATCAAAAAGGTCATTGAAATGGGTAAGAAAATTAGCCTTTTCAGCATTTTCATTCAGACAAGATGATCGTTAAGAAAATCATTTTCTTCATCATCCTTTCATTGCTCAGATTATATTGCGGCCTCTATTGTAGTGATATCCAATTTTTCATTAGCCTATGTATCTTTTTCACCAACCACGTTTCCAATTAATTCTCATAATGATGGAATAGAGACCTTTCAGTTCCCTGAGGGTCGTTTGTGAGGCCAGGCCAAGGGCCATTGAGAAAAATGGTTGGGGTTCCATCCAAATCTTCCTTGCACATTATGTTTGGAAGACACCGTGAAAGTGTCTCATGTATCTAAAGTTCTACTTGAGAGGATGTGTTAACTCACAAAGCAATTTAGGCTTTGTTTTAGAGTTTTGAATTTGAAGAATGATTTCATATTTATTCAGCCTTGTGTTTATATGTTTTTTACTTAATTCAACAGGACATTTTTCCTCTTCATTATATTTTGTTTAAAGTCGTTGATTTGATGCTATCGTTAACATAGTGTTGACTGCATCAACTTTGGCTAGATTATTATATTTAGGAGCATCTTTTAATTCTTTCTTTTTCCTTGTGCTATTCTTGACACTTTTTGTTGTGAAAGCTACAGGTACCTAGAGTTGTAGTTTAGGAATTTGGGGTTCAAAAGGTAATATACTCAATATCTTGCCTGTTTTAATTTTTTAGAATTATATTATATTTCTTTTATTTTATACCTCGGTACCACACAAGATATAAAATACTCTACGAACTAATAAATTTTATTCTCAAATTGAAGTTTTATTTGGAACCAAAGTGACTAAGGCTCCTGTAGAGATTGCTGTTGGGGGCACAACTTGTGCTTTTTTTTTAGAAGCACAGCTAAAAAAGTGTTTAGCAAATTTAGAAAAAAAGTGATTATTAGAGAAGCAATTAACTACAACAGTAGATTTTGAGAAGCAGCAGTAAGGTGACTTTTGAACTTCTACTTTTATATTTTCCAATTAACAAAAAATAAAATCCCACACTTACCCCAACTGAGGGAAAATTTCTGCCTAATTACCAAGGGAAAATTCCCCCTTAGTTTTCTATATATCACGTTCTGTAACGCCCCGAGTTCTGAACACCCAAGATGCTACAAAATCTATTCTATCTCTTTTAAAAATGTGGAAAACTTAAATATTTATATAAATAAGTATGGGAAATTTTCTATTTTTTTCCTTATTTAAAATAAACACAATAATATTTCATAAATAATTCCAAATAAATCTATTGTCAAAAATTAACACAACATTTTAACTTTGAAATAACAATTAAATAGTTTCTAATGATTCCAATAGAAGAAATCAATTCATTTCCTTTTTCTTTTCCTCAATTGCCATTGCTGATCGAGTCGCTGCCAGCTCCAAACCCTCAAATGTTTTGAAATAAAGGGTGACTATTTCGTAGAAACACTCAGTAGATTTCTGCACACTAATTTTTAAGCATGCAATACATATTAAGCAATTAACACATATACGCATGCAAATTATGTCTGTGGGCTTATTTTAATACAAGCCAATTGTCTTTGTCTCTGGGCCCGCTAAAATGACGAGCTAAGTCTGCAGGCTCTCGATTAAGGTGAACTAACATGCATAAATACATAATATGTAATTACATCATATTTTCATAAAACGTGCGCATATAACTTTGAAAACAATTTTAGTAAAGAATTTACCTCGTTATGCTTTCTTTTTTCGAGTTTGAACTATAAGGGTAGTCAATTATGAGTCAAGACACGCCTTGTCTATCAAATAAATAAATAATTTAATTTAGAAATTTGAAAATATTTACAATTAAATAAAAGTATGGGACCAAATCACAAGCTTTGAAAGTTTAAGGCTCAAACATAACTTTTCCAAACCTTGAGGTCGAAATAGAGTTTTTAAAACTTTAGGCACTAGAATCGATAAAAGCCGAGCTTTTGAATCAACTTAGACTTTAACAAAAATGTAGGGACTAGAATGATTTTTCTGAAAGTTTTTGAAGCAATTAAAACAAAAGTAAAGATACATGGACTAAAACAATGAAGAGCAAAAGTCAAGGACTAAGAGGCCGAGGGGGCCCCTCAATTAAAATCAAATCCCCAAATTTTCTTTGCCCTTCGAACAAAAAACAGAGAGAGTCTAGGAGGGTTCAAGGGCAACAGTGGTTGCTTGGTTGACGACGATGAAAGGGTAATTCGAGCAAGGCTGGGGGTTCGATTGAGGCTACAGCTAAAAACCATCGGAGCTGGGGTGCTTGGTTTGTGTTGGGTTGACAACTTAGTTGCTGGTTCAAGGGATGGAGATCGACAACTGGAGGTCACGGTTTGGGTTCGAGCAAGGAATCGAAGGCTGATGGGTTCGCGAAAGGGCTGTGGTTTGATGACAGAGGAGCAGGGTTCGTGAAATAGAGGCCACGAGTGAAGTAATTGTGTTCACAAATGGGTTCGCATTTCGGGGTGGTTCGAGGCGCGGATTCGCAAAGGGTAATGGCCAGGATGAGTCTCTGGTTCTGGTGTTCTATTTGTAGGGTTTGGCTGAAGGGCCGGTAGTCACCGCGGTGGCCGGCTGCTTCTCTGTTTCTGTTTTTTTTTTTCTTTTTCTGAATTGGGTTGAATGGAGTGGAGGCTGATTGTTTCGGACGAGGAAACTGTGAAGGGGCGGTGGTGGTTGGGATAGCTCTCGCGACTAGAGGCAGTAGCGGCTGCTTCCTGTGAATGTGTGCGTGTGTGAGTGTATGAAATTTCCAGTATGTACCTTCGAGAATTTTCCAAAAGAATTTCAGGATGTAAAAAGTGTTGCTACGTGGGTGTCTCTCTGTGCATGTATGGTGGAGTGTTGCTGTGTATATAAAATCGCAGTGTAATATTTGCTGGGAATGTGTGTGAATATTTGCTTGAGTCGCTTCTGAATGTAGAGTGAAATGGAGTGAATTGCTGTTTTATTTTTTTCTTTGCTGAAATTTGTTTGTGTGAGTCTGGTTAAGTAGGAGTATTGATAGATATATATACACACACACTTGTACAAAAGAACGTGGGGATTTGGCAATCAGATTCTCTGTTGCAGGAGCAGGAAATCAGAGAAGTGGGAAAGTTGGAGAAGTTATGCTTGCTGAGATACAGGAAGTAAAGATTTCAAACGGTAAAATTGATCAGCCAAGAATTTGATGATTTCAACGTGAGTCTAAAGAGTGGAACTGGTCCAAGTTTTGTTTGGTTAACTCAACTGAAAAAATGGGTACTTGGGCTTAAAATTTGCTCGAATTAATATGAACAAGAACTTGGGGTTAGAATTTGGCTCAAATAACTGAATTAAAAATCTGGACCTAAAAGTTTATTTTACAAGACTTTAAAATTTGGGCTTAAATGAATGAATAATAAGCTTAGAATCAAAATTGGCCGAAATAGATTCTTAGAAATAAATTAAAATAACTTTGGTCTTAAATATAAATTTTGGATCACTGATTAACCCGGCGATTATTTGGACATCATACGTGAATTTCAGAGAATATTAAATAATTGGACTTGAGCTAGAAATCTAATTAATTATAAACTCGTATTTTTCTTTAAAATAAAATTAGACTAGCGATCAAAATTCTTTAAAACCTTTATAGTGACCAACAATGAAATAACAAATTAGGATGGTAGCGACACACTAAAAATTCTTGAAGATCATTAAACTAATAAGTCTCATTTATAAAAATTCCGGTCGCTACACATTCCCTTGTTTTCCTCCCACTCGTTCTTCCCCAATTCTTAGCTTTTCCGTTTATCTATAAGTTCAAACTCGTCCTTTCCTAAAGAATCATTCGGTGTGCAGATCCTAATCTAAGTGGCAACATTTTGCATCCAAAACTAAGTAAATTTCTTTTGAAGAAAAATAAATTATGGATCCCATATAATAATAAATAAATGTATTATTAGGTTATGTACTTTTTAGTAATTATTACATATAGTTATAGCAGCTTGAAATTACCAAACACTTAATTAGTTTAAATTGTTAACGACATGTCATGGTATTCCCAAATGAACTTTAAAGGAAAAAAATGAACTTTCAAGGGGAAAAAAGGCCGTTGAAGTTTGCCCTCTAAAGGATTGCTTTTAGTAATACATCCTAGGAAATAATGCTTCACAACAATCTTTCAAGTTTCAAGTTTGCCTCTAAAGGATTTAAAACTCTGTGTACCAGTGTGCATGACATCACAAGTAACCAACAACAAATGCTTGTCAAATGGTAACAATAAGCAAGTGATGACATAGTGTGGCTTTTTCTGGTCTCGTATCTTGATATATTCTTTCACTTGCTAATTGCTAGGGGAATGTTTTTGGCAAGATGTATTTTAGTTTTCCTTTGTTATTTTGTCTTGTTTGTAATATTTTACTTTCTTTGTTGCCTTTTTTAAAATGAAAATTTAATGACTCAATTTTTAACTCTATTGCTCAATTGAATTGGAATCCAGATGCTTGATTATCATGGGAAGTCTTCTGATAGTGACTCCTCTTCACAAGTTGAATACTTATCTTGTAGATCTAGGTGGTGAATTCAATGTAAATTCTGGTCAAACTTAGACCCTTTATATGTAGACGTGTGCTCTTCCGATCTCAATTGGCAACCAGAAGACATTGATTTTTCTGACTTTATATCACATGTATTCAGATTATGACTTCAGGTATCTTTGTATCTTGTAATATATTATTATTAATATCAATCAATGAAACCAATACTATCAATGGCTAAAGTGAGATCTTTAAGCATAATGAGACAAATTGGAATCGAAATCCACTCCCTAAAGTGCTGCTCCTAATTTTACTTAATGGCTAAAGTGAGATCTTTAAAGACAAACTGGAGTGCACGGTTGGGTTGCTACTGTTGTAGCACTAAAATGGCAGGTTTTATACTCTTTTCTTCAAGCAATTGATAAGAGAATGTTGTGTGGACAAGTGTCCCTTAGACATAAGACAAGTGCTCCTCATGCAAAGACTCTAGACAAGTGTCCTGTGAGTGATTTAAAATAAGACACACTGGCATTAGATCTTCAGGCTTTTAGGATTATTCTATTAATTGGACTCAATGTGTGTTGGGCTTAAGCGGCACACATAACTTATTAAGGACCAATATCTGAAAATTAAATCAGTGAAAGGCATATGTACCTTCCTTGACGTTCACAATATGTATTTCCAATTATTGGAAATTAGAAATTCGAAAAAAAATTTCCTGAATTTCGTAATATAAATAAAGGAGAAAATTACTGGATATTACAATTGATGCGATCATTACGTGAGCCTTATGTCATTTATCGATTTTATTTTTTTCTCAGCCCATTTTTAACAGTCGCGTTTTGCCTAATGCGACTTTTTTGCGTTTTCCTAATTTTCAATTTTCCTATAATTAAGACAACTAGTTAGGTCAGCCTTTGCTCATTTTCTCAATTTTCTCCATATTTATAACCCGGCTTCCCAATTTTCTCCGTGTTTACCGGCTTCCCAATGCCCAGTTATTGTAGAAGATCAATAGCTTCATACTGTTGTTTTTGCAATTTTTTCCTTTTATTGCCCTAGATATTCGATCAGTTTTGCACTTGAATGAAATCTTTCCATTTGTATATAAGTCCAATTCCAAATGTATCTAGGATTTATTCTTGATTTCTGACTTTAATTCGTAATAATGCACTTCTAAAAAATGGAATTCTTTCCATTTCTATTTTTGCTATCTTTGGATTCTTCGAATGAAGTCAGCACCTATCAATCCTAATCAACACCTACTGGCAGTAGAGAACGTCCTCATTCATATTAGTCGTCTAATAAAATACTACTATGAAGTCTTTTAGTTTCCTCCAATAGCTGCTACTATTTATAATCTTCGTCACAATGTTTTAGAGAATTGTATTTCTCTAGGCGGTAACTTATACATTAAGTAATTAATAATCTTGCTTTCAGTTGATTAAATGTAAATTATGGTTAAGTTTTTCTATATACAATATTGTATGTGGATTTTTTTTTGAAAAGGTATTGAATGTGAAGTCTTTCTCCTAAATTAAGTCACCTTTTTAAGTTTTAAGTAATTGGCAAGATGGGATATTGAGCATTGAGTTTGAATAATGGTTTGATATTAATAGTTTGGTAGGTGAAGGTAGTTTTGGAAGGTGTAGAAAAGATACAATTTGTACAATGAAAGTTGTGACTATTGATTCTATATATTTCATGAAAATTGGCAAGAACAGCATTTGTTCAAAGACAAGAAGAATTTCCACTTAATGGCACATCCTCTACTCAAGAGGAACCGCCGGGAAGGCCTTCTAGCAATCACTCGCAGTAGATGTTATGTTTCTCCTCGAGGGGGCACTAATGCAGCCTTTTATAAGAGACATCAAGAGATGAGCACAATCAGAAGAAGACAACACACACAAGAATCATCTGTAGAAAATACTGGAAATGACAAAGCATCTATGACTAGAGAAAGTTCAAGTTTGTCCAAAATGAGGCACATCTAAATGTGTTCCATTTTATTTCATGCCTAAAACTAATCACACTGGAAACTCTCTCTTTTTGGTCATGCATATGGAATATACTGCTTCCAAAATCTTCTTGTTTATATATTTCATTTTATAATGATTATCAACGATAGAGAAGATTTTGATTCTGTTATGGAGTGGTTAAATAGTAAATAATCCATGTAGAGTTTATATCTAAAAGCATGCTTGCAACTCATACTTTATCGCTAATTCCTAGTTGATTTTTGTTGATGGCCATAGGCTTCTGAGATTGGCTGATATTCTCCAAGTCCAGAACAAATTTTTTCAAAGTTCCCATTTTGCTTCTATTTAAATTTCAGCAGAGGTATGCCAAGTTAACTATTTACAAAAGTTTTGTCAACAACATTTATTCTTATTGAAAATTTCAGGATTAAGGATCTTGTTGAGGCAATTTCGTTCCATGGATATAAGAAATCAGTTGATAAAATTTTTTTCAATTTATGTCACAAATGCTGTATATATTACTTTTGTAAATTGACCAAAACTTGAAGTATTTGGATCTAAATAGCATACCTAAATTAAAGTATCCTCTTTACTGTACTGGTGAGATGAGTTTTATCAATAGAAACTGGTCTTGAATTTCCAAATCTAACACTTTATGCTTTTGTAATTTTCGTCTAATAGGATGTTGCTTGAGTTTTTTCCCGCAATAGACAAGAGCGTTCATGCTATCTCTTTTGCCATTCTTAAACGCATATTGTAACTTCCTGTAAGAATTTAACCCTCAATTATACTACCTAGTCGTTATATTTTACGATGATGGAATAATTGCTTAAATTACATTGAAAGATCTCAAGATTTTCGTTCAAATGACAATTAAAGAAAGAATGTGGTTCTTGACTAACATAAATCAAAATACAATAACTTAATTACAAGACAACACAAAGTATAAGAATTTTCTAAGCAATAAAAGAATGAATCACGTTTGGCCACATTACCTGTAGCGACCTAAAACTTTTGATAAAAATTTTAAACGCATTTTATAAAGTCGCTATAATCTCTCGACTAACTAATACGATTGTTATACTCGCACTCGTCTAGTTTAAACATCTAAGCCAAATTTATGTGCTCGTCTCGAGCTCAAGAATTTCGAAATCATTTTTAGTTTTAAATTCGAGAAATATTCACTTAATCCAATTTCATAAATTATAGCCCAAGATTAGCCGTTTGTCTACAAAACTTAGCCTTCCAAAATAAATTCTTGCACTCCTTCCATCTTTAAATAAATTGAGTCTCAACCGCCCAGTATGAACACAGTGCTAGTTACCATCATTTTTTGCAAGAAAACTTTCAATAGCCTAAGCACCTCCCAATGCTTTTTTTATTATTATTCCTTAAACAAAATAGACAAATTGATCATCCCAAATCAATCCTGTATCAATCTTCAATCTGCTTGAATGAAATTAAGAGACAAATGGCTTCAATCACTCACATTTTCCTTCCTCATTCTCCCCAAAACCAGTATAAATAGAAGCCATATTCACCTTTTGGATCCACAACAAAAGCATTCATCACACTCGTTACTTGCTCCATTCAACCGGTAAGGGGCTCTGCTCCACTAGACAACCAGCGGCTTCTGACCACCAGCAAAACACACTCCATACCGCCCCACCATTTGCCGCCACTGCTGAACCAAACCCCTTCCTGTCGCCTCCCTTTAAACCCACTGTTAAACCATAACCCATTGCCAGAAACCCCCCAACTCCGGCCAAAATAGCTCGAACCGCGACCTCCTATGCCCTAAAACTTAACCGCTGGAAAACCCTCCAACGAGCCGCAACCGCACCCTCAAATTGCCCCAGCCGCGACCGCACCCCCGAACCACCACCCTCAGCCATGACCACTCTGCCACTTCCACGAACCTTCGAACCCAACTAAGCAGGACCTCCATTCGCGAACTCTTCAACACCCAAACCCACAGCCCACCATCACTCCATCTCTCTCCCTCACACGAACTCTCTCTCCCTCGCCCCTAAGTCCTCTGTTCTCTGCCTCCCAATTTTGCCGAATAGGGAGCAAATGACAAGAATTGTCATTTTAAATTAATTATTTTGCATCTCAAGTCCCCAAGCTTTGTACACTCATAAATCAGCCCCATTTTTACTCATTTCTGGTTTTAGCACTTTTTCAGCCCAAAAGTTTTGAGAATTTTGTATTAACTCTAAAACTTTTGTTGTTCACTATTTAAGTCCCTACTTTTATGTAACTTTAATATTTCAAATTTCCTAACTAAAACTATTTATTTTGTAGACTAGGCGCAAGTGTAATTAATCAATTTCAAGACTTTTGCTCAAACTCGAAAAGCTTATTCGAGGTAGGTTCCTTTTTATAAGAGTTATTTATTTAAGATTGCGCATTTCTAGTTAACTTCTGTGGCAATTATGTGTATTAAACTGTAATTATGAGAATTACGTGTTATGCATGAGATTATTTATCCTATACTAAGAAAGAGAATATTTTGCTTAAGCATGAGAACTTGCATATTTAATGCATGAGAACGTGTATCTTGAATGTACGATTTTATCTGAGAATTGAGATACGATATTTGAGAAATTATTTGCATGTTTATGTGTGCTATTGCTATTTAAATTGACTATTATATGTGCTGAACTTACTGAGTATTTTTATAAAATGCTCACCCCTTTTATAAATTGATAAATTTTCATATTTTGAAGCCGGAAGCGCGTGTGGTGGTGGATATTGATTACTGAACAGTCTTTTATTATTGAACATCCATTATTTATTTCAGCTTTATTTAAGATTTTATCATTAAGACTTCAATACGTTTGATTTTGGAATTTGTATAAGAATAAGTTTTGTATTTATTAAGAATTTCCGCACTTTACCGTTAATTTTTTAGAACTCAAGTTGTTTGAAAAGTTGTTTGAAAAGATTTAACTAACGTTCTGGGTATTCAGAACTCGGGGCTTACATTACCTCTTCCAACATATGGTGCCAATTGCGCCACTTGTCCGCTATGATTGGCGGAACTTAAAGATTTATTAAAAACAACTAAATCCTGTCTATTATAAATTGGCCAAGGGATCCTCAAACTTCTCCAAAAACCACAAGCTATCCTACACTCTCTCTCCCTCTCCACATGCATCCATATCTAGCTTTTTGGTGAATCTCAAGCCGTTCATATATATGTAAAAGAGAAAATTCGTCTATAAATAGCGTAGAGAGGAACACTACCCTAAAACCACCAAATACTTAGTTTCTCACTTGAAAAATGGATCCTTTTTATACATAGAAGGATTTCAACTTATAGAAACAATATTAATTGAGAAATATCAAGACTTTAGAGGCACTTTTCCACTTAAAATCATTCAAGGAATCTTTGAGGTGAGTAACTGGTGCTTTGATTCCCTTTCTTTTATTCATGAAGCTTTCATCAAATGTGCATGGATTTTTGACGCATCCTCATTATGTAAAGAAATTAGTTTATTGCGTTTGAATCACTAGTTAATGCTCTACCCGTCATGCTTTGCTGTGTGGTAATCTTTGTGATAACATGGCCATGCTACGTGATCTTGGTCATTTTGGCTGTGTGGTAATCTTCTGATACTATTGTTTACATCTATACAAATTCCCAATATTTTGTTTTAGCAGTTTATTGCTCATGCATCACACGGGTATTAAACTAGTTAATATATAATATGAGTCACTTACAATTTAATCTTTCCAGCCCATTTCTAGTTCAACAATTTTGGTCAATCTTTAATAATAATCTCTCTCTCTCTCTCTATATATATATATAAAAGAAAAGTAGTCTGCAGTACAATTTTCCTACCAAAACTGCATTTTAGGGGGATATTTTAAAATTTTTATGTTCGTTGCGGTAATTATTGCAGTCATCTACATAATTGCTGCTCTGATTTGAATTGATTTGATTAGATTTGGCTATTGTGATTTCAATTTACCCTTATCTTCTTCTACTTTAAAGACAAGATTCTATTCTATTCTATTCTATTCTAGTTTTGTGATAATCTTCATTTAAAATTATTGATTGACATTTTAATATTTTAGATGGGAAAAATGTCCGAGATTGGAAAGGCTCCCCGGTTTATATATATAATTTTGAGGAAATTAAAACGTATACACTCTTTATTAATTTTATTACTAATATACACCACTCTCCTAAAGTATTTATATATTTACTCTTGTAGAGTGTATTTATACCCCTTTCCCTTTTACCTAAATTTTTTATTATCATTTCTTTTTTATTTTATTGTATTTCCCAATGTATTTTGCTATTTATTATTATAACACATTATTTGCTCATAATTACCTCATTATAACTGATTAATCCTTTTTAATTTCAAATTAGAACACTGATTTTCTAGGATTCCCTTTTTCGTGTCTTCAACTATAGACAATTTCATTCTCCAAATGGCTCTCCTTAACCGTGTAAAATTGCGCGAATCCTTTTCATTATTCCTGAATTCCAGTTGTAATTCAATTTCGTTTATGCTTTCTTCATTATTTTGGGGTTTTCAGTAGCTGATGCGTTTTCCTGAACTACCGTAGCCACTGTTGGTGGCATTCGCTGGTAGCAATGGCTGAGTCGAAGCAGTGGTTG
>CAVNYN010201335.1:0-114461 GCA_963692815.1 Nyctanthes arbor-tristis
CAAGAGAAGAAATAAAGTAATTCCTCATATATGTTAACAAAAAAAGGCATCACCTCTCCATGCAAAGGTTCTCCAAGCACACTTGGATAAGTAATTGGTGAATATCTTGCAGTAGCCACTGTTTCACCAGACGTGTTTGTTGCCTGAGGCAAAAGCCGTGGGGTCCCAAATGTAGGGCAATGGAGATGTTGATCTAACATTTGCATGTGCATCGCCACCATATCACGCCTCCTATGGATCTCCAAAATAAGTGTAAACAATGCCTCGTCATCTGGTATATTCTCAATAAACTGCAAACCACTACGAAGAAGTTCATAAAACGGCACACGGCAACGATCAACTTCAACTAACAGCCAGACCACGTCTAAACAACTATGTAGCCATTCAATTAAGGCCTTGTCAGGTTTCGACTGCTTTATACTGTCAAATTCATCAATTCCCTGATGTTTCTGGTCCCAGTTAATTAGCCAATTCAACATGTGGTAGAAAATATCTGCATGTGTGCTTGGGTTTAGATTAGACTCAAGGCCAATCAAAATCATCTTACAGCACAGCTGACGTAGACTGTTTACAGCACTATCCCGGATTGATAAATTGACCTGTGCTGACTGCTGAGCAGTGCAGATGACATCAGTTGGCTTTGCAGGTGACAATGTGGCACCAGATGACGGTTCAGCGGCTGATTGAGCAGGGGATCCAATACCATGAACTGAAGGCAAGGGAGAAGCAGGATTTGACGACTGAAAATTGGAGGTGTTAGGAACCATGTTTGAGGATGGCAAGATACCCGACTGCGATGAAGTTGTAGAGGCGACAGCTGTTAGTGTTTGGCTCCCTTGGCCAACAGATGTCTCTGAAGAAGAAACTGAAGAAAGAAGAGATGGCAAGAAAGTATCCCAGTTTATGTAACCTATACTAAACAAACTGCGTAAAGCAAAGAGAAGGAACTCTGCCCGCGGTGCATGACTACAACATTGGATAACCAGAGAAATTAGAACAGATTCTGCCACTGCACGCAGCTGCTCCTGTTCCTGGAAGATGCAGCACGAAGTCAAGAAACCAATTTGATCTAATCAATAAACCAACCAATTGATGTTACCAGCACTTGTCATCAAAGCTTACAGGAAACTGGTTCTGTAGCTGCTCAAAATCTAAGAGGAACTGTTCATTTGACGGAGGAAGATCTCTGTTAAGTGCAGTAATCCGCTTCTGTGTCTTGTTCCTATGAAGCAATTTTATCAGTAACTATTTTATCCGTACAAAGAACCACAAAGACAAGATGAGAAAACTTCAGTGTCGATGTGTAAATTGTAAATGGTGCCAAATATGGTTTCCGAATAAAAAACCAGCAACCAAAGACTATTTAGGAAAAGAAATACTTTATCTCCTCTATTTTTTTATATGAGTAGATAAGTAATTTCCCCTCAACAGCATATTCATTTGATGAAGTCCAGACTTACACTTGACAAACTGATGAACCAAAAATGTTTTCCACCTTTTTTCCCTTCCCCTTTTTGTTAATAGTGGCAGAAGCACCACCTTACCAGTATATTAAATCAGGGTTTGAATCACCATTCGTCCTTACATTTCCAACTTTGTACTCAAAAAATAAAAAGAAGAAGAAATACCTCAAGATTAATATTATTAGTTTCTACTACAAGTAAGCAAATGTAGAATATACATTGATCTCCTCAACATAAAATCATGAATTGCTTACATAAAGTAAGATTCATGTAATGGTCCTTACAAAAATGAAAAACAGCAGCTTTTTATTAAAGTTCAGAATATTTTCACTTTATAGTTCATTGGGTACCAATTCCAGTGTGAGCATCTCTAATAGGCTCTTTAAATACAAAATACTCTTTATTTTAAAGAGTCAAGTATTAAAATTGAGCTCCAATAGACTCTATTTTAGTATTTTGAAGGAGAGAGTGAATTTGACTCTCTAAATTTGGAGAGCCAAACTCACTTTTTATAATTTAATGTTCAAAGATTTTAATACTCTTTTCATGACTCAACCAAACCACAATTAATCTTATTGGTCAAAGACAATTAAAATAATAAAATATAGATTAAAAAGAAATTATCGTAATAAATTTTCTTGATACAAGCAAAATAAAGAGTTTGTTGGAGTTGATTAAAATATTTGCTCTCTAAATTAAAAGATGCTCTTTAAAGACGCTGTTGGAGATGCTCTAAAACTCAGCAGTGTTAACGTATCAGGGAATTTGCCAAGTTTTTTTTTTTTTTTTTTTTTTTTTTGGGGTGGGGGGGTGTGTGGGATGCTAAATTTCAGAAACTTAGTAAAAATATCTGCGGAAGCTCACAGAGATTCAATAAAAAAAGACAAAAATTCAATAACTTACGGGGGCTCTGTAAATGAATCATTCGATTTCTGCTGAGCACCCTTCTGCAAAACCAAGGAAAAAAAAGTAAATTAAAACGAAAAAAGAAAATAGAGTAAAGTGGAAAGCATTAACACAATTCTAATAACCACAGTGATTCGTAATTACGCAGCCCAAATACAGGTTGAAGAGGTCGATGATCGCAGGCCGGGCAGGGTGGTGAAATTGGTCGGCCCGAGAAGAGGAGGAAGAAGAAGCTCTCTGGTGCTGCTGCGGCGGCTGCTGTGGATTGTTCTGCTCCATCTCCGGCACCGGCTGGTTGGGCATGCTCGGAGTCGGAGCTCGCATCATTTTGGGAATTCTTAGCTACAAAGAAATACAGAGGTTTATGGGCACAGATATCAACCGTTTTGTTCGACTTGGGAGAATTTTAGGAGTTTGTATCAGTATAAAATTTCACGAACCTCCTGAACTTTTGTTAAGCCTTCCACCTTATAGATATTTATTTCTTTATAAATAAATATTAAGTCAGCGTGCATCTATACAAAATTAGAAATTTTTTGTTGAAGAGTTTAAAATGGTTTTTAAACATTACTCTTATATATATCAATTATTAATTACTAGCTTGGGCATGCATTTGAAATTTCATATTCATCAGTACCATGCATAATTCAATTTAAATATTTTTGGACTGCAATTTGAAAGTTTAAACATTCACAAATCTACTCAAGTTTAAACATTTATACAACTCATAAAAGGCACTTTAGACTCCTCAGCCAATGTTCAAAATTGACGATATGCCTTGGAGTGATTATCAGAGCGATGCATAAGTACTAATGACGTTGGATTGAAATGACCGAAATGTTTTACGCTTTATAAATGAATGAAGACTAGTTTTTTGCTATAAATGTGTTGTGATGAAAGACTCTTATTGGGTGTAAAATGGGTAAAATAATATATTGATTAATCTTGACTACCCAATTGGATTTTGACTTACTGCTTGTTATATAGTTTTTTTTTTTTTTTTAAGAAAGATATTGGCTGTTATATTGTTAGTGAAGATATTGGCTGTTATATTGTTAGTGTTAGTGATTATTAGTAAAGTGAATGATTATGATGCGCCAGCAAGGCACCATAAATACCTCCAAGATTTTTAAAGAAAATTCATTAAAGTCTGAAAGTTCTAATAAATTTTATACTATTAATTTAAAAGATTTTAAATTATAATCCCCTCCCCCCAATCCCTTCATGTATCAGAAAATTATTATTAATTATTGTTATTATTTTCTCTATCAAAAAAAATATATTTTTTAAATTATTAATGTTTCACGTGTGGGTATGAAAATGATTTTTTAAGTATCAATTTTTTTTCCATTCATTTTCAAGGACACATTCTTTACGTAATTATTTATCTTTTACATTTTCTCATACTATTTTTTAATCACATATTTAAAAATAAAAATTCACCAAATCAATTATCAAATAACCAATATTTTCAAAAAATTATCAAATAACCAATTTATGCACACACCTTACCTAATTGTGTTTCATGATATATTTTTATGAAGCAACATTCTGAAAGTGGGAGTAGGGATATCAACAAAAAAAAACATACAATGCGTTAGTAGTTGAGTAAGCTAATTAAAGTGATCTAATTCTCGATCTAATTTATAAAAAATTAAAGCACAATAGATTCATAATATTGATGTCAAAATTTAGCAACAATCTTTATGCTTTTTATCTGCATAGATTTATGTTGTTATGGGAAATAATGAAATATGTTTGATAAACAAATGGAACAGTTTTAAATGCCTTTTTATGTGGATCAGATTCATGTGAGGAATGTCATGATTTCCACTATGTTGGAATTTTCTATAGAGAGCTTACCTCTCCCTGTACACCTCAATACCTCAACCCCCAATCATATGCAGTCACGTAGCAATTTTCACTCCGTAAGGGGAGAGGTAAACTCTTCATAACCGGACCGCCACTATGTTGGATATGATTCCCTCATTACTGGATTTGATGTCTATAAAAATAAGAAGATGAGGAGATGAGAGTTCTTAGAGAAGACAAGAAGAGTTGTATTATTATTATTATTATTATTATTATTATTATTATTATTATTATTATTATTATTATTATTATTATTATTATTATTATTATTAGAGACTTCTTCATTGAAGTGAGGTTAATTTGCATTTTCAACTTCTCTATAAAAATAAGAAGATGAGGAGATGAGAGTTCTTAGAGAAGACAAGAAGAGTTGTATTATTATTATTATTATTATTATTATTATTATTATTATTATTATTATTATTATTATTATTATTATTATTAGAGACTTCTTCATTGAAGTGAGGTTAATTTGCATTTTCAACTTCTATATTATGCTACTAAATAAAAGAAAATTGCACACTAGGTCCCTATCCTTTATAGTAAGGAAATTCTTCGCCATTAAGTAAAAGAAAATTGCATACTAAGTCCTCTATTAATTGCTTGCCTTACCCCTCATATTTTATATATTGACCGTTCGGAACCTATCTTCACAAGATGGTCAATTCAGTCTCCAGAAGCCATTCCTTGTCATTATAATCTTGAACTTTGACCAGGACTTGGATCGACCCTTGAAAGAGCTTTTCTCAGAAGAACTAGTTGTTAAACATAACATTTACTATAATTTTTAAATATTAATTATATACATAATAATTTATTAAATTTGATAATCTTTATCACTAGAAATGGACTTTCATTTGCTTTATTGTTAACTGTCATACATATATATATATGTTAATTATTAATAAAATTAATATTTTTAGACTTACGAATCCATTTAATTTTTTGAAAATCTAAATTCTAAAATTTTAGTTTTGCACGTATCATCATATGTATAAAAAAGACAGACATAATCGTCGAACTTTCAGAATATTGTGTGGTTATTATATTACCATTAAACTCATGGACATAGCATGTCCAAGAGCTCCATTAGATGAAGAGCTACTAGTGAACAACTGAAAAAATGCAGAGCTGCAACTCAGTCAAAAAGTGCTAAGGCAGTGACTAACTTCGGGTAGAAATCCGGAAAAGCGGTGAATTTTTTTTTTTTTTTTGGTTATTTTGGGGTTGAATTGGGTGTTGTTAAACCCTAATTCAGATTTCAGTGACTTGCATTTGGAAATTCGATAGGGCAAGGAACTTGAATTCCAATTTTAAAATAATGACTTCATTGCATAATAATTGGTACTCAATGTTTTGGGATTTATAACTTGGCCATACTGTTTTTGACATTCTATTTTAATCCTTTAAAATTATATTTAAAATTATAAACCTCAAGTTGATCTATGTAGCTTCGGATTTGGAATCTTATACTAAAGTTTTGGGTGGCGTGAAATTTGATACTCAACAGTTAATATTCTAGATTATTTTTGTCCCTGAATTTTGCATAAATCGAATGTATCACGATTTGTACGATTTTTCAAATAACTAGAAACTAGCCACAACAACTTTAATCATGTGAAATTATACATTAAGTTGTTTATTATCACACAAGGGAAAAAGACAGATATTGTAATTATTTTTTCAGTTTTTTTTCTTTTTTGAAACAACACTCACTGCAATTAATTCAGATAAAATAAAATATCGCTAATGAGGTTTTGCCTATTTAGTTAGCGGCTTAGGCTATAGCATTAGCACTTATTCCAGGTTTGATTGCCTGTTTGGGGGGTGGGTATTCTACTTATTAGAAAAACTTGCACAAATGTCAAATTACATGTAGCAAAAGCCAAAAATGTCTTCTTCTTCCTTCTTCTTTTTTTTTTTTTTTTACAAAGTCTAACTGTAGCAAATATTGACTCGTGAACGGAGAAAAATACCCCTGGTTTTAGATATCAATGTCTAAGAATACGCCCACTCATTCTAAACAGCCCAATAAATAATTCTATTTCCCTCGTACACAACCGTCCCATCTCGTCAGTATGGATTTCGAAATCAGAGAAGTATCCATGCACAAATAAATCCTTTGTTTGGTAACTATTTAAAATTCACCTCGATTTATCCACTAATTTAAATTTCAAATTTTAGACACACAGCAACACATTATTAACTCACCTCTTTGATGTGATATAAGTTTTCACATCATTCCAATTATTAACTCCACATAGCATGATTACATTACGCTTCCTATACAAAATTTGAATTTTAAGACTATTTATAAACAACTCCATTTTTAAATCTTTACCAAACTTAGTGAAACTCCTCCTTTCTGGGAAATCAAAATCATCAAGTCCGGTCTTACACAAACTAGCCCTCAATGAAACGCGAGCTAGATGTGAAACAGAGAAGACGCATGTGAGGTGAGCATCAAAAAGAGAAAAAGGCTCCCTGACCGCCTGCATACCTTGTTTCCAGTGAAGCTCGAGCTATGGCTGGGGGTGACTGTCGAACAGTCAAAGTCAAGGAGCTTGATTTGGGCGTAAGAAGAACCTTAGATGAGCCCAACTGATCTCAGGTCGAGGTAATTGTTCCATCCCTGCCCCTTTTTGTTAAAATTTCAGTTTTTTCCTCAAATTTAAGGGGTTTTATAGCAGCCTTATTCGTTAGAGTACCTACTAAGTTGATATAACTGTCATTTTTTTCCTCAAATTTTATGGGTTTTACAGTGCCCAAATTCTTGTATGACATTTGTTGTGATTTTTGTTTATAAATTGACAGAATATAGGTAGTGTTTGGTTAGAGTCCCCAATTGAAGTTTGTCTTCTCATTAAAATGCATAATAACAATATTGTTTTTGCATTTCTCTGTTGCACTGATGTATAAGTGACAATTAAGTACACATTTAATTCGTGCCCAATAATTGGAAGTGAAATCTTAAACTAAATTGGAATAACTCTGTTAACATTTTGAACTGGTAAATGGGTTATGTTTGTATTGCTAAAGACGAATAATGCCCATATTTATTGATTTAATGCTTTACTCTGTCAATTCATTTATCCATTTCTCCCTAATAAATCTATTTTGAGGTGCCTTTGATAGACTATTTCCTCTGTTGTTAACGATTTCATGCCTTTTTTTTTTTTAACGATTCAACATTAGACTTTACCGCATTATACCTAAAATAGGTGGATCATTCAAAAGGATCAAATTCAACAAACTGTTGAGACACAACATCAATGTGATAGCGGTATGAATAGATGAATATTATCATATTAAGTGTCAAACAAACACATGGCAGCCTTGTGGAGATCATAAAATACCCTATACATGACCTCAATCCCATAATCTAGTTGAGGTCGATCATTAAAATCAATGCATGTCACGCCCTCGCTAACTTTACAATATTTCCAAATGTCTTAGGGAAATTTACAAATTCTGTTGCAGAAGCTTTTATTCAAATAACGGGGACGGGACGTGCGAAACAATCCAATTTATCTTATCTTACTGAGTTTAATAGATAAAGATAATTTCATAAGTTAACAAATCGTCAACCTTTTAAAGAAACATTACAACTAGGTTTTTCAAGAAAATATATAAACACAAAAAATTGTATTAATAAACATATTTCATTGATTACCAAGGTGGGCCAAATCATTAGAAAACTTTTACAGTGAGAAGTAGAGCTCAAATCAATATAAAGATTATAACTCACTATTTTCTTATATGTTATAAGATGTAAAAACATATATACTATAGGGGTGGATATAAAAGTATTAAATTCGTGGTAGTTTCAATGACAGGTTTACACCACATGCACAACTCTACTCCCATTCGCGAGCACGATCCAACTCCCAACTTGCCCTGCTTTTCAATTGTTATGACTCCAAATATCTACAAAAATTGTAATAAGTGGGGAGTGAGTACAACGTACTCAGTGAATAACATAATCCTTTGATTCACCTTTCGTTTAGAAAACTCATTTCCAAGAAAAACCATTGCATGTACAAAACGTTTCACTACACAAAAGGGCCCTATCACTAGTTAAACTACTACTCGTGGTGCGCGCCAGATTCAATTCAATTAAGTGGATCCACAATGAACCCCGGTAGACCCATACCGAGATTCCAATTCAAAGCAAACACCACACTAAT
This sequence comes from Nyctanthes arbor-tristis, assembly GCA_963692815.1. Taxonomy (NCBI): domain Eukaryota; kingdom Viridiplantae; phylum Streptophyta; class Magnoliopsida; order Lamiales; family Oleaceae; genus Nyctanthes; species Nyctanthes arbor-tristis. The sequence continues at coordinate 8,429 of CAVNYN010201335.1, forward strand.
CTTCCCTATCCGGGATCATTGAATAGGTCATAGTGTAGGAAACAAATCAGAATAGCCAAGACCACACAGTAAGGCCATACAATCACAAAGCAAATCAAAACGGTAGAGCATTAACTAGCGATACAAATGCAATAAACAAATCTTTCTTTCAATAATAATGCATTCAAATCCATGTTTGTCTCGTCAAAACCATCAATCAAATACACACTTATCTTATCAAAACTTTATGCATGTAGAAAAGGAATCAAAGTATCAGGTTACCCACCTCAAATATTCTTCGAATAATCCACGTGAAAAAGTATCTTTAAAGCTCTGATATTCCTCAATTAAAGCTATCTTTCAAGCTATAATCCTTCCATATATGGTAAGGGACTCTTTTCAAAAGACAAATAAGTATTTTGGCGGGTTTTTATTGGTTTTCTCCTTCCCTTGGCCAAGTTGGACGAATTTTGGGGTTTGGGAGAGAAGGGAAATGGTTTGAGAGAAAAATGAAATTCTTAACTTTCTATATATAATAGTTAGGATTTAGCTAATTTTAATAACTTTTGAGTTCCGCCAATCACAACGAGACAAGTGGCACCAATCATATCATAATAAGTGGCGCAAATCACCTCATGACAAGTGGCGCGATGTGGCGCCGCACACTTGTCAGGAAATTACCCAAGAAGTCCTTCCCCTTGCATTATCTCTCAATCAAGTCCAAGCTCTTTAGTTCATGTCAATTAAGTCATTACACTTTAGTTTATGTCAATTATCAATCAAATCTTTCTTTAGCGTCAATTCAATACCAATCTTCAAGCAATCTTACAATAATATTCAAGTAATTCTTTCAAAACAACAATTTCGTTGCTTACCTTAATTTGTAGAAATTTTCGGGATGTTACAATGCATCAAACTAGTGTTGTACAGCTTCTTTTGCACTAAACTATAGAAGCAACATACTTAATCAACTGCTGCAAGACGTGGCTAGTGTTTTGAGTTGTTAACTTGTAACGGTACTAGAAATGTGCTTTAACACTTCTAATGTAGATGCTCTAAATCGAGTGAAGATTTGATAGATACTTTTTTAGATAAACACACTAATTCATAAACCTGTTTAGTGTTTTATTGTGAGTTTATTCCTAAATCATCTAATTTATTCATACAATATCAGACCCGTAACCGTGTGTTGCACGGGATTACCAAATGATCATTTAAAATAAAATTTATGATCCTAATACAACTTTTGGAGAACCACTTTAGAACTTGAAGTTTGTTGCCTTCTTTCTATATATTCCTTCTCTTTTATTCATCATTTCCTTTTTTCTATATGTTTCTTCTCTTTCTTTTTTTTTTTTTTTTTTTTTTTTGAAGAAATGTGTTTCTTTTCTTTTATTCATTTGTCTATAAAATGAACAGAAGTATTAATTGTTGAAAATCCAATTCTAGATAGAATGAAGTTCATCTAATAACTTGACGATATGTAATGGTGAAATCTAATGCATGTTATGAAATTGTCTACTAGTTGTGGATACTTGAGAAAAAATTTATCCACATTCACAAGATTCAAATTCCAAATATTATTCTTATGTCCATCTACGTTCAGCCAAAATATGAAAAGAATATATTGCAATGTGACATCAGATTTTACAGAGAAGAGAAACTATCTTGAATTGTGAAAAAGTCTCATTACACCTGAATCATCTAACTGGATTAATAAAATGTGTTTTAAAATTCACATAAACCTTTTTAATTTTTCCTTGGTAATAAACCTTTTATCCATGAACTTCATGACATATATATTTCCGATGTGTTTCTTCTTTGCTTTGACAACCCGACGAAATCATAGATTAGAAGTTAGAAAGCACAATAAAAATGAAAAATCAAAAGAAAATATTTCCTATTTACTCACATTCGTCCACAAAAGAAATCATCACAAAACATTATTAATTAATTACTGATTTTACAATTCTGATGAACTCCTATATTTTCCTTTTTTCCTATTCCTCTTTTTAAAAAAAATCACGAATATAAGTGAAATGTCATTGAATTTCACCTTGATGAGCTAACAATCATCTCCTGAACTAATCTTTAATTCCCTGAATGGAAATATGCAGACTCAAGTTCATGCGTAGCTAATCACAAACAAAATAATTACTCAAAGAATAGAATATATTGAACTCACATTCCAACTCAATAACATAAAAAAAAAATAATAATACATAAAAAAGAATGATAAACTTTATATATGATTAGGAATTCATATGAACTCTATTTTTGTCATATGCTATCTTACACAATTAAATACCTAAATCCCAAACAACTCTCCCGAAAACAAGAGCAAATTTTGAGAAAGCTAAATGTGAAATTTTTCTAGCATTTTTTTGCGTAAGAGAGAAAAGCCTCATCTATTCATACTACATGACTTTTGTCAAATGTTTTTTGTCACGCCCCCTCAAATTCACTACTTATTATTATCATTTATGTTCGAGAGCGGAAACTTTTGAGTTTAATTTCGTTTTTGTGCAATTTGATAGGACGGGACTTACAAAACAATTATTTTTATACAACTTCGTTTAGACTTAGAAAAGATCAAATAACTCAACAAATTATGTTGGTAAGTATTTCATTTATTATCAAACCGAACTATGAGAAAACCAAGCTTTTACATGGGCATACTTATTTATACAAAAGATACTAGACTCGTATATTGTTTAAAATATAGATTTTCTTCTACATGCAAAATCCTCTTCCATCCGCGAGCATGCTCCGATTCTTGGCTTGCTTGACCAATATTTTACCTCCGACCATCTACAAAATAGTAGAAAATAGAGGTATGAGTACAACATACTCAGTGAGTAATAAAATACTTTGCTTTACCTTTCATTTGGGAAAATGCTTTTCAATTATGAGTTTATGAAAATCAAGCAATGTACAAAGCCATTTGATGCACGAAAGGGCCCTATCATTAGTTAACTAATACCCGTGGTGCGCACATGATTCAATATCAATTCAAAATGGCTAAGATCACATAGCAAAGCCAGAATGCCACAAAGGATACCACATAGCCAAATTGACCAAAATCACATAGTAAAATCATGTTCCACAAAGCAATTCAGAACGGGTAGGGCATTAACTAATGATATCAATGCAACAAACCAATTTCTTTGCCTAATGATGCATTAAAAACTCGATGACAATGCATCAAAAGAATCCATACTTATCATTAAAATCCCAATTGTTCTGTATAATGATAATGCATCAAAAATCCATACATGACTTATAAAAATATTAAATGAAAGGGAACCAAAGTTCCCATTACTCACCTCAAAGGTTTGCCAAATATTCTTTTAATTCTAAGTGGAAAATACCTTCAAAGCCTTTTTTTTAGGTTATGATCTTCCTATATAAGGAAAGGGAGTCTTTTTAAGTGATAAATAGGTGTTTTGGTGGGGTTTTGATAGTGTTCTACCTCCCTTGATAATTTTGGACGAATTTTGGATAGTAAGTGGAAAAGTTGGAGCAACTTGAGGGATTTCCTTAGTTTGGGGCCTTTTATACTTGTTAGATTTAATTGTTTTCAAAATATATTTGAAATCCACCAATTGCAAAGATGGCAAGTGTCTTGCAACTTGGCAAAACTAACAATTTTTTTGTTTATGAAAATGTCATGTGACTTAAAACTTGGCAAGTTTGAAACTTACAATAATGACAAGTGTCTTTTTATTTTGCAAAAGTAACACATTTTAAATTGGAGGAATGACAAGTGTCTTAGACACTTGGCAAAAATCAACAACTATTTATTAAAATGACCAATTTAGCTATAAACTTGGCAAAACTAGCACTCTCTATTAGTTAGAACATATGTCGTGTAATTTGACAAGCATTAAAATTTCGGGGACGTTACATTTTTACTGAAGTTGATCCATAAATGAAAGTCAAGAAAAGGACCTGTCTGTCCAATTTTTTATTTTCTATTAGTTTAATTACATCAAACACCAAAAACCACAACCCAGATTAGGGAAAATAGCGGGGGCATATTTTCCAAGGAATGTCAGTATGTGTTTGGGAAATGAACTTTCTTTCTTTAGATAAGTACAAATAAAGCAAAAGAAGAAGAACCCAAGAAAAATATCTTCATTTTCCTGAGTAGATCATAGCCAGTGGCATGCAATAGTCTGTAATCACAAGATTCACTCCACTGGTTTTATGAGTCTTGCCTAGAAAAATTCACTTATTATAAATCAATACTCATAAAAAAGCAATAGACAATGCAATGCTTAACCATAATAAAAACAAAAGAGGGAGTCGATAAAATATCAAAAATTTATTCATGAAACCAGTTTACCTTATGGCACAGTATGAAGCTTAGCCACACATTTTCATATAGGATCCATCAGATGCATAAGGGTAAATCATCTGAAATTTCAAACAACAAAAAAGCAACTTGCTATCTCAGCCAAAATGTAACTTGAGCATCTATGAAATGGCCAAGCATACAAAAAAACAATACACGGACTTGTCGTGGAAAACCATCTAAAGTGCCCAACATTGGATAGAGCTTTTTTTTTTTTTTTGGATGACACTTGCAAACATTAATGGAGACAGTAGACTTAAACAAAGTGCATCATGTTAAATCTAAGAAAGTTAGCATGTAATCAAGTTTACTAAAACCCACAGTTCTCAGATATCCAACATAGGCAAAATTTTCAATGTCTCATTCATCTTCCAACAAAAAATCATAAATATTACATCCATGTAATGATTCTCTACAGCTTATAGAGTCCTGTGCTACAGATGTACGCAATCATTTGAAAAAACAAAGAAAGTAAAACTTTGAATTATGTAGCCTGCCAAGCATCAGTTTGAGCTAATCACATTGGATAGAGCAAAGTGAAACAAATAATAATCATCCACAAAAAGGAAAAATTTAAAAATAAAATACTTAAACACAAAATTATTCATTGACATTGTTGAACTATCCCAATGTAATTATCAGAGGCAAACTAAATTAGTACACATCTACAAATCTAACTGGGATGGTAGTTAACAATACCATATAATTTTTGTTAACAATAGAAAAAAGGGGAATTCATATTATTAGTCAGCATTCAATATGAATCCAATTCAACAAGCATCCATCCAAATTCGTACAACACAACAGCAATGTGCAATTTTCCCATTTCAGATGCAACCTTTTAGTCACTCAATCAATTTAACAATGAAAAAAAGAAAATTGCAGTCAAGTGCACAGGAGATGCAACCATTTGTCTTTGTAAACGAAGTAGAAAAAAGTTGAAGAGGGGAGGGGAAGAGAGGGGCTTGGAAAAATAGACCCCAAAAGATTATGAAAAAGATTCATGGTATAAATAAATATTGATTACGGCTTATTTAAATTCAATTAATCCAAACCTTGTATTTCAAATTCCATCCCGAGAAGGGTAAGAGCTCAAAAAGGTTCCTAATTTGATGAAAACTTTGATAATCAGGGAGAAGATGCATCGCAAATCAATTAAAAAACAAAAGAAAGAATAGGAACCGAAGTGAGACACGTATAAATGCTCTTATATGTGTCCTTAGTTTATATTTTTCTCAATCATAGCATCCACAATGGATTTGTTAGATTAACTCACTCAATGACTTGTAAGCATGGTAAGTATTGATCTCTAGTAGGCTGGAGTCGTTAAATTAAAAATATTGGTTAATTTTAAATATATTTGTTTCCTTACAACCCTAAAATCAACAATTAATAACGTGGATCAAGTAGAAAGTAAATACAAAATGACATCTCAATTGTTGAAAAATGGTTGTTAACTCCAACAACAAATCCAACATCTAATTACACAGATTCTTTTAGTAATGGCCTACAACATAACCAATATGACTGATTTGTGAGTTGAGAACTAACTATGGTGCTAATAGTGTGCTTCAACACCTCCAATGTAGATACTATTACATAGATAAAATGTGTATGAAGGCTGAGAATTGCAATTGGTACTTCTCAAAACTTCGAAATGCCTTTCTAGACTATATCAGTCTCTGGACTACCTAATGAATGTCATAGCAATAGTCTCATTTACTACATGTCAATTTTCTAGGAGATTATTGGGAACACTTTCCCAACCATACTGCTCTCTTTGTTCTTCTTATCAACTTTCATTAACTGATTGCCTACTGGTGCTTCTTAATATACTAAATAATTAGCATGTGTGCTTTGCAATCTATGGTGCAAAATTAACGATTTGTGCCCATATGAGTTATCCTATAAGTAGCTATTGCTTCTTTGCAAGTTAATAACGTACTCACCTCAAGTCCCATGCGTTGAATGGGGGAATTTGCTTTGTAGTTATATTACTAGGAACGTGTGCTTATACATGTCCCTATCCATGCAATGCTCTGAACTTGTGAACATAAGTTATGCTAGTATTGGCCTTTTGAATATGAACTCCGTAGATAGCTTACTTGGTTTGAGATGAACATTCTAAAATGGGGTTGGTATATACCAACATATTCAATTTTTTGTCTAAATCTCAGCAAGTGTGATATAAACCTGTCGCAATTGTTTAACTGTTGGTTAGGTTGACTGTAGAATGGAAGAAGTCCAATACATTGTAAATGAGAAGGATCGGTGCAAGGGAAAAATAATGCAGCCATCAGCCTTTAAGCTGCGTACTCAAATATAGACAAGTCTTACAAAGGATTATATGGAGAAATTCAAGCTTTCCTGCCTAGGACCATTGCTTGAGTTGTCCCGTGTCCAATTCTCTAGAGTTTTGGTCCACAAGCTGACAATGATGATGGTGAGGACCAAGAAAAAGAGTGAATTTTGGTTCAAGATCAGCGGCTTGCTCACGAGGTTCAACATGTATGAGTTTGCATTCATTTCTAGTCTATGTTGTGGTTCTGAGCCTACTGAGCAAGAATACGAGTCCCTACTTTAAAAAAAAAAAAAAAAGTGATTTAGAAAGATATACTTTAAAGGCATGAAAAAAGTAACTCGTACAGATCTGTTGCTAGCCTTTGAACACCGTGAGAAGCAAAAGGACAAGTATAGAATATCACTGCTCCTATGTATAGAGGGTATACTCTGTGGGAAGGACAAGAATAGCAGGATAAACCATCATCTTTCTGCTCTATACATATTGTCATTGCACCATTGGGCTATTTTAAATAATTTGATCACCTCTTATGGGCTATAAGATAGTTTTCGAACTAGCTTTTCACTGTTCTTTCCGCGTCTATTTACATTGCGTTTTCTACTAGTGTATCATTTAAAGTGAACTTGTAGTGGGTCTCCATCACTTTGCCAATGGAGAACAACACAATGGGTCTCCATCACTTTGCCAATGGAGAACAACACAAACATTAATGAGATTAATGAGGCTGGAGTTAACTCTAAACTATATCAGAATGAGTCTAGATAAAATCACAGTATTGGAATGGCAGTTATTAATGCAGGATCACACAATGTTGTCCAGACCTTTTCTCTAGAGTCTAGGCCTTTCATATAACCCCGAAATTGAACTATTCACGTTCCATGTATGCTAAAGTCTAGAGTCTACATACATTCATTATTGTTGTACCGTAGAATTTCAGAATTTTTTAGCTGGACTCTGCGTCAACGGGTTCGTATAAGCCTAAACTGATTATATTAAACCAAAATCAGAGTTGTATGCACTTTAACTGGTTGACAAGGTTAGCCTAATTGCCTTTGCCCCTTCCCTCGATTGTTCTATAGAATGTGAAGTGGCTTAACATTGTCTAACTACCTACTTTAGTTCGTATATACCCTAGTTTAACGTAATATCAGACCAAGGATCCACAACGAACATGGCAAGAAGAAGAATGTGGGTTAACTGTAAGGTCGAATGAGAAGATGATGGTTGGGAGAGGTCACTTGAGCAATGGTGTAACAAACTTTAGGGCGAGAAGTGGGCCAGACGGACTTACTACGAGGCTACAATGGTGCTGAACAGTGGAGCAAATCTGAAGGGCTTCTTGGTATCAGAAGCAAAAAAATGAATACTCCAAACCGATCTCTTCCCTTCTCAAGTCCATGAGTTTGATGAGCAAAATTTGGATTTGGTTGAAAACTAAGCTTATGATGGAACTTCACGTTTTTCGAAGTGTCATGACAAGTCTAATCACCTTTATGTAAGTTAAGCCGCTTGCCGTAAATGAAAAAAAGGGAAATCGGAGGTACATACGTCATTGTAATGGTTGAGTATTGCTATATTCGGACCTATAATTTTTTTCGCTGTTCTTGACAGTATACTACTTTTCGCCGTTTCTGGAAATCTCCCTCCTTATTATAATTTTATTTTACCTTAGTGTTTATTATACTTATTATAGATTTATTTCTATCCAGTGTTGATTTCTTTGCATTGTACTTCAGTAAAAATTATATCTATACGCATATGTACTGCTAAAATATAGACTCTTATTGTACTTATAAAGAAAAAGGATAGAATATTGAATTACTATATTTCTTAATTTACCCATAGAGATTAAGAAAAGAAAGATAATTCGATAGTTCTATTATAAGGAATGAGAAATTTTACGGTGGTAGTGGTGGTGGTGTTGTTGTTTCTTTTATTTATTTAATTATAAAAATGGAGTCGTTTTGCAAAGTGATTCATTTTTACCTTGTCGAGAAATTTCATTCTTAACCATTTTATTGTATGATGAAAAATTTCTCCTTGGTACTGCTCCCGAAGAAGGTAGCTCCACCCCCTCCAAATCCCCAGACTTCACTCTCTAAACTAAACTCGGTCTTCCTCAAATTCTGTGCTTTATCCCTGATTAAACTCTTTAAGGTTTGCTATTCGATTGGTTGGTTAATCACTCATCTTCAAAGGGACCTTATCAAGAAATAATCTCGTCTCGAATAAGGATTAAACTAGAGAAAATGATATATCATGTAAACACTTTATTTTATACGATCCGGTTAATGAAACATATATCGAAGCCCGATCTGTTACACTAGAACTTAACTTATTTTATGTCTATGTACCTTTTTTTGTATTCATTTATATGTGTGTGTGTGTGTATATATATATATATATTTTAATTGTTTAAATTCATATTTGATATTGTCAATAACGTAGTTGGGAGGAAATTTGAGAGGCATGAACAATCAAAGGGGAAAAATCTACTTTATTTTTAGATTGACTTCTCACCTTATGTTTAAAACATTATGGTATATAAGTGGTTCAAGAAAAGTAAATAGTTAATTCTAACCTAACATCCCTTCAATCTTCAAGGTTCCTTCTACTTTTTCCCAAATCAAAAGCACAGAACGCATTCTTAGACCAAAGAAACATTATGCACAATGGCACCATTTGGTGCAAAACAAAAGCTGGAAAACTAGAGATCAAAGGACAAGGAGGAGCGATCGACATCCCATGCATGCTAAGAGGTACTGTTTGTTTTCCAAGTTCCAAAAGTTACAGAACCGTTCGAGAACCCATGGAAACACAATCAATGGTCTAAAGGCTCAACAGCAGTCTTGAAAAGAAGAACGTAGACCTTATCAATCGAGAAATACAAAAATCCTCCCACAGAATGTGTGACGTAAGAGCCGAAGCTAGTTCCAACAATACAATGCCAAGCTGGACCATATGTCGAGTCGAACTCCTGTTGAACAGAAGATTAGAATAAGCAGTCCAGTCATACATAGTACATAAGTCACAACAGTAGTACTTTCCCATATAACCAGAGAAAATTCATTAATAATTGAGAGGGAATAACTAGGGAGATAAAGGAGCCAATTGCAGAAAGATGGAGATGGAGATGAAGATGAAGAATCACTGCAGTATCCAGTTCCAGCACTTAATAAACAGCCTGGGATCAGGGTCTCGTCTAGACGAAAAGCCAAACTACAGAAACTATAAAACAGCAGAGATCATGTCCTAGCCCAGCATTATTTGAAAGAAATTTTCTGAAGTAGGATTTAATCAAATGCATAACTCAGCGTTTTGATTGAACAAGACGTTTACTCTTTTGCAAACATCTCATTGTCTCCATTAGACAAGCCTCAATCACCACTTAATAAAATGCCTACGTTTGGAAGGTAAGAGTATAATACAAATGGCAGAAATGCTAATACAAATTGGTAATCTATTGAATATATGACTGCTAAAATTTTCAGGATCTGTCAAAAAGGTAAGCGTATGATACGTTTGATACGTCCTGTCAATTCAACGTGTGTTAAAGGATAAATCCCACATTAATTGAATATAACTATAACTAATAGTGAGCTTTTACTACTCCTCTTATGGAACCCAAGTTCCAATATCTTAATAATAATTACTTAATTAGATCCCACCAAGCTCAAACAAGAATTGTTGTTCCCAAACAAGGCACCTTCTAGTGGATGCTGTAGGCCACTTCTAATATTCTAGGTTTACCAATTTCAGTACTAGCAAACAAATAGAGCACCACCACTTGCATCTGAAGATAGGGGGCAAAATCAATTAACTAATCAGACCCTCACTTGCAAAGTGGCTAGTTTTTATTGTTCTGGGAATATCATATTCGATGCCCTCAAAGTATTGTAAATCTTTTCCAAGGGCATGAGGGACAACTCCCACATCGCATCAAAACTATTAACCAATTATAAGACCTTATATTATAACTATTCTTTTTAGCAAATGTTGAGTTTTAATATGAAATCCAAATTTCAATAACTTGATTGAAGGATTACAATGCCCACCTCAAGTCTTGTACCCCCATCTCACTCACATAGAAATAACATTTCAAGGAATATCAGAGCATCTCCACTGCACGATTCCATTTCCGCCTCACACGTGGCGGAGAGATAAGAGATACAGAAAGGAAAGGAAACTTATGGCTCCCACATTGTTTGGGGCTTACATACCACTTTTCCTTCTTTTACTCGACTTTTCAGCATTTTTTCATCGTCATTTCCCACATCCCTTCTACAAATAAACTACACATTAGGTTCCACATATTTCAACTAAAACAATGGGGGAAAAAAGCAAAACCAAACAAGATAACCCAAGAGAATTCCGTCCAAGAAAACCACAGAGATGAAACATTGATGTCACTAATTAGTAGAAGTACAGAGAAATAACTCAGAAGAATATACCTTCTTGAGTGCAAGAGCAAGGCGTTTGCTGTCAAGCTTCCCAGAAGCCATAGCATCAAGATTCTCTCTTGCAATTCTAAACGCGTGATTCTGCAAACCCGAAGCCATATCCGAAGCCCTCACCCGCACATTCATCCGATCATTCTGCTTTTTATGCTCTATAGCCTTCTTCTTCTGTATCAAACTGTTCAAGAACTTGCTCCTCCTCTCCAATTCCGCCTCTGCTCCCTGCATTTTTACACTTTCCTCATAAATTACACTTGAAACCCAGTAAGAAATCAAGAACAATTAGAAAAAAGTGAATTTCTGGGTCGAGGCTCTGCAAAAGTGAGAGGAGTGAGTAGCCAAAGCAAAGTGGAAAGGAAAGTGTTTTTTATATCTTTTGAGAGATTCTTAATTTACCCTTTTGCGTATGGACAAGGGCAGAGTCGTTGGGTACGGCGTTGAAGGGCAAAAATATTGGTTCATTTGCCGCGAAAATCGGGCCAGTTTGGCGGGGTCTAGTCCATGTTGAATTGTTGAATGCTTACGTGGAATTCGTTGTAGCTATCATAATTTTTTCTTTTTTCTTTTTTTTTTTCTGATAATGGGATAATAGAAGAAGAGAATAAAGCATTTGACCAAAGGAGTAAGGAACCAAAAGAATTTCACTAGACTACAAAAATCTTAGCACACCTATTAAAAAATTGAGTAAAATAATACTACTCGTAATTGAACTGAAAATACAAATAAAATCATTTAAATAAAAAAATAGGTGATGTAGATATGATAATTCATCATATTTATATTACGGTAGTTCTAATCTCCCACTAAATTATATCATTAAATACTTATGTGATGAGAGATTATTGGAAAATCACGTGTGAGTGTAACCCTAATATTCGATAGGAGATCATTTTTATTTACAAGCTGTCATATTATATATTCTATACACAATATGTAATATGTTTTAAAAGAATTATGGTGAATTATATTGTGACCGCGAAAGTTTGTAGTTACACATTATATTTGTTTACAAAATATGAAAGGGTTAATTTCATGAATGGTCTTCAACTTTTACATTTTTTATCATTTGCGTCCCAAATCTTTTTTCAGTGTCATAGGTCTCCAACATTTAATAAATTCACTCATAAGGTCTTTTATGACATTTTTTCCAAGCTTTTCAAATAAAAACACAAAAAAATCTAAAAAATAGTTGAAATAATAAAAATGAAAAGGAAAATAAAATTTTCGCTACTTATCTAGCTAACTATCCAATATACCCGTATCCCTAACATGCCCGAAAATAACAAATACATACATCATTCTGTTTTTAGGAAAACCTCATTTTTTCTTATCAATTCTGACAGCAGCGAGAGGAACAAATTTTTTAAAATAAAAAAATAATAAAAAGGAAACAAAAATAATAATTCTTTCTAACATACCTACCAATATTTCAAGTCGAAAGTTTTGAATTTGAACGAGACATGGCCTTCCCTGAATTTCCCCCAATTAAAAAAAAATAGTAATTATAAGAGACATGTTTATCTGATCAATAAGTGACATGCTAGCCATTATGTATTGGCTACTTGAGGTTCTTGAAATCCACTATTTGTATACACAAAACCAAGTCTAAGATGGACATATTGATAAATTTTTAGTGCAAAATGAATGGAAAAATGGATACAACAGTTAGAATCCAAACGTTTTTTCCCCAACTAAAAATTGTCATTGCTAAGTGCTAACAACGTGCTCTTCCGATCTAATAAAAAAATTGATCTCTAACACTTCTTTTATAATTCAATGTGTTGTCGATCGATTTTCTTTTTCATTATAAAAATCTTGCCACTTCTACAATTCTCTTGCAATTTGCAGCAAGAATCTAATCATGAAAGGGCGTAATTAAGTACGCCAGTGCTTGGATTGCGAATCGATGGTGACGAAGGGTTGAAGTTATGCACTATTAAACAGCGACCCCGGAGCAGATCGTGGTGAATAATAAGAAGTTCATCTTTTTAATTAGAATTGAATTTTTTTTTAAACGAATTAGAATTGAAATTATTATTATTATTTTTTGAAACTGGAGATTTATTGACCATTAGCGTGATCATATAATATAAGGGGACCTCAAGAAACGGAGGAGACCCATTCCAAACCATAGGTGTTACATAAGAAAAGGATCGCCTAGCTAGCTTATGCGTTAAAGTGTTTGCTTGACGCCTAACAAAAGGAACTTTGTAGCCCGTATTCTCACTCAGGATCACTCATGAATCACAACTCCAAAATGAAACTGATTTGGTGGCTATTTGATCCTCTTGATGTAATTGACTCAAAAAGAGGAAATTATAAAGAGGTGAAATGAATAGTGTAGATTAAATGAAATTTTGAAATTTGTGATTATAAATGAATAGTTGTCAAATTAATGATCAAATTAGTTATATGTGAAATTATATATGTTAAAGAGGATCAAACAATCTCTTGACTTTTCCGAGTAGCCCACATCAACGACCCGTTTCGCGTGTCAACCTCGAATAAAATCAGCTGCAAATTCTGATTCGGAGCCCAACACAACGCCTCACGTAGCGCTAAAGCCCCTGCCTCCTCTACCCGACAACTTCCTTGCATTGATCATGCTCGGCCATTCGTGAATTGCCCATTTTCATTATGGAGAACTGTGCCAAAACCAATTCAGCCCCCGTTCTTGAAAATTGTCACATCGATATTGCACAAGTGTCCCGTTGGTGGTTTGTTCCAATTTAACACTGCAGTAGATTGAGAATTATGTACTACCTCCTTACTTCTTGCCGATCCAATCATACAACAAAGTAACAGTTGAGAGAACTGTTATGCGGCGAGGTGTATGCTGTCTAGATTTTCTAAGAAAACATATCTGTCTTTGAGTTTTGGAGACAGATTTGTCTATACGGCCGCATAGATCGGAAGAGCACACGTCTGAGCGGCCACACCCGTCCGCACAGTGTGGCTGGACAGGAATGTGCGGCCACACCATGCGGCCGAGTATACCTGTGCGGCCACACGGTGCGGACGAGTGTGGCCGCACAGGGAGGCCCATGTGGCCGCATACATAGATTTGTCTCCGAAATATCTATCTTCTTAGAAGGACTGTATGTTGCCCCCGTCCACACAATAGAATCCCTTGTTTCCATATACTCCATAGGCCATGGCACCATACAAACTTGTAAATTGCTCTGATAAGTCGAATTATTTGCCAAATAAATAGAAATAGATGATTTAACAATGTTCTTATCATCAAAAAAAAAAAGTCAATGTGCCAATTTTTATTGAGACAGATCAGGCTCGTTATATAGAGCTTAGCTGTCAATAGAAAACAGCCACTGGGCTCCCTGTATAGAGTCAGACTATCAATAAAAACAGCTGTGGCCGTCTGACTCCATACACAAAACCTGATTTGTCTCAATGGAAAAAGTGTCAACAATGTTAGGAAGAGTTTCCACAAGGACATTTTTTTTTTTTTTTGACAATTTTCTTTTATAGATTCATAATGTCTATATGAAGTGTACTTGAATGGTTTTTCACGGACATACACATTAGATTCAATTTGTCCACGTGAATTGCAGTAGAGACAAATATTTGGTGGACATTGTCAACTAATGTTGTCTACGCATCACCCCCCCCCAACATAAAAATCACAAGGGGAAAAAAGAGAGGGAGGGGTGGGGGGAAGGAAAAGGGGTGAGAAAGTTAGATATAGGAGAGGAGTAATGCTATTTAGCACTATTGGTGCTTAGCACCATATCAATGTGGCATTGAATGATAAGTCAAATTAAGTGGGTCTTTTATTCATGCATTTAATTTCACTTATCATTCAATGCCACATTAGTTGCCACGTAGACTGGTGCCAAGCACCACTGGTGCTACATAGCATTATTCTAGGAGAGAAAAAGCATGAGTGGAAGAACAAGTTGGCTACATGAAGGAGACAAGTCCTCAACAATCACGGCCAAATTGCAGAGCATAAGTCCCCACCTCATCCCAGATTTACAATTTTTGCTTACGAAGATGTAGGTTAAAATTTAATAAACCCGTTAGAAAGAAGGAACCAAGGAAATGATCAATAAAAAATAAAATTTAAATAACAAAATAAATGAATCTTTTATCAATTCAAGATTTTTTATTAGGCAATTCAAATCTAATATAAGTTGATAGCGGATGACCTGAACTGATACTCGTCGAGCCTGGGTTCAACAACTTTTGGCCTTATCAAAGACCAACCATTGATATTATTGGTTTTTTGTTTACGAGTGAGATCAACAAATTATTTTGAAAAGAAAAAAAAAAATTATTTTCAAGATGATCCTCTTGAGTCAAAACTTAGAAGGCAAGAATCGCTTGACAAGGGGGCCCAAATTTGATAAAGTTGGACAATTTTTTTGGATTATTATGCTCAATTGATTTTGTACCCAAAAGAAGGAACTCCAATTTACAAGCAGGTTAAGTGGCCTGGGCCATTGCCTATTCCTGTTTGTTCCTTTTTTATGTGTGCGTGTCAGAAGTTGGAGTCGCAGAGTTCATGTCTCACATATCCAGGGACAGATTTGGGATTTTATACAAGACTGTGCTGGACTGAGAGGAAAAAACAATTGGAGCCCCCTTCCAGGGGCTTCGGGGGCAGCACCCCGGAAAATTTTTTTTTAGACTATAAGTTGTTGGTCCAAATTTTAATAACACAAAAAATGACAGTAGCTGGTCCAAATAATGACAAATACCCAATGTCCATTCATGATTCATCACAAATACAGCCTTCCATTTCTTAAGATACCAGTTGTAATTATGCAATTGTAAGGACAAACACATATACGACCATCCATTCATCCAAAAATGCTCTTTGTTTAGCCATCCATTCTTAAGATACCCAGCCTTCCATCTTACATATACAGCCATCCATTAATCCGAAAATGCTCTTTATTTATAAGGACTATCATTTCCATTCAAGAGATTAATTTGCCAATTGTAATATGCAATGATTTCTGCTTTGAAATACTGTGATGGAACTCATAAAAAACCTTCCCTTGATGAAACCAATCAGATTTCAACACTTGAGCTTGAGTACTTGACAAAAAATTGAAGGGAAAAAAAAAACAAAAAAATTCCAAAGCCAAGTTCTAAGTCAAACACAACTTTTTGTCCTTCTACGATAAATTCATTTACTATTCCGTTCTTCTACATCACCGCAAATCTAATGTCCTATGTAGAATATACATATTTTAGTTACTGCTAATATCGGTTGTCGTATTACATATTTTAGCAACAGAGGATGATATTAGTTTTGGGCTCCCTAAGGGATATTAAATTAGAGCGCGGAATTTTGAGATTCAATTCATTAAGAGAGAAGCAAATAAAGTAGCTCATCAATTAACCAAAGCATCATATCGTCTGATATTAATCTTTGTATTTGGAATGAAGCTCTTACATTTATAGATGCTCAACTTATGTCTGACAATTCAATAATATAAGTTTGGATTTGTCATATATATATATATATATATATAGGTTTTATAGTCTTGCTTTGAAGATGAGGATTATTCTTTACTTTGGAAAATCCTTAAAATTTAGCATATGTTTGTTTTGTTAGTTAATTTTATTTTATGTGTAAATTGACAACAGGTACTTTGATACTCGTGTTTTGTCTCATATATAACCAGATATTAAATTTTTTACCCATATCCAACCCCACATTTACATCCAGTGAGGCTGCCCTCATTCCAAAACCAACTTCTAAACCTAAAACCACTATTTCTTTCTCTCTATTTCCATCTTTTCCTTTTCTTTGCCCAATCCCCAAACACAACACTTAGCAAATTCCCCAATTTATTCTTTCAATTATTAAAAATTAGAGTCCTCGATTGATTATCTGACAAAGAGAAAAGAAAAGGAAAAGAAAAGGAAGAAGATGTAAAGCTTATTGTCAGAAGATTAGGCCATCTGTCCGTGCGGTTTCCGGCTGTCTATTCCATCCATACTTCCGGTGGCTGGTTGCTCGGCACTTTTTCGGACTTCGGTGGTCTTGGCGGTCGGAAGTCAAGCCGTGATATCTTCTGATTTTCTGTGTGTCAATTGTTTCCCGACTTAGTGTTGTGGATGTGTTTTGGGCCAAGAAATCTTGGGCTGACTAAACAATTTAAAAAAAGGTTTAAGCTTGGACTTTCCGCTGGACTTGGGCTGCTTGGGAATTGTTGCTCGGTCCAGCCCCTTAATAAATCCGTACCTGCACATATCACTCAGAAATGATTTCCCGTCACGCATTTGGCAAGATAATTTTATCAAACGCGCACATAGTAAAAGTTTATTGGATAACTAACTTGTAGATGGATTCATCATTAACTATCTTTGTTGGGAAGTATCTCTTGTGTATATAGAGTGTTACACTAAAAGTCTTTTCTGATTTAGTATTGGCATTTACGTATTGATGTCCTGTCAACTCAAAGTTCTAACATGACGCCACGTCTAATGGCAAAACCACATTATGCTGATCTCTAATGGAGTAGAACCGGAGATCACTCCTATCTTATCTAAACTAATGATAGTTGAAGAATCCAACAAGATAGTATAGACTGTGAGAAGCCTACTATAAGTGATGTGTACTGTATCATCAATTTTGCCCAACATAAAGAAGACACGTGAGCTTTGGTAAGACATGTATTGTCATTACTTGTTGTAAACATCGTTACATGCACGATATTCCCCTTTTCTACATTAATTATTTTTGTGTAGGGGGACTAATCCTGTAATTAATTATTTTTGTATAGGCTCCATTTTTAAAGGTTAATCAATTTTCACAGAAAAATCGACCAATCTTGCATGAAAGATACAGATATTTGGTGACCAAAAGGTTATCATAGAAAATTTAGGCCTATGGTCCGGAAAACATAGGCATTTTTCAAATATTAAAAAAAAAAGGACTTAATAAAAACCTATTTTTCCAAACACGTCACGTTAGTCAATTTGTCACTGTAGTTCTCGAATACGTAGGGAAGCAGCTCATCGTGTTGAAGTAGCAGGGCATGCTTCATAATTCACATTTCATCGATTTACAAAATTATTTTGCTTGCCCCCAAGTTAATCCATCCCAGATCCGCCCTTACAAGAGAATTACCAGTATTTACCTAATTAAGAGAGGAACTCCCTTTTGTGTTATGTTCTATATAAAAAGGAAAAAGAAATTAAAATTTGATGATAGAAGATGTACGTTTGATTTGAAATGTTAACCTTCTTTTTTCCCCTCTCATTATCACTACTAGTTGTATACTTGTGTGTTGCATAAAATAGAATAATTAGCAAAAAAAATGCGTGGTAATTTAAAAAATTAAATAATCACAATTTTATTGAATATTACTCTCTGATATACATATGTTACCAATATACATAAAAAGAATTAAATTAAAATGTATAATACTTTTATTTGACACAAAACTAATAAAATTGTCATTTATAGAATAATACTCTTAAATAATGAAAATGAGAATGAGGAATTTTTTTTAATATAAAATTAATTTCTTGTTTAGCATGAAACCCAAGAAACCATAAAAAAAGAGCATATGAAATTTATATAATTTTAGAATTACCCTGCACCGACATTCTTATTCAATAAGCATCAGCACAAGAAATATAAGAACACATTTAGGCTGTGAATAATATTCATTTATTAGAATGAATTCTTTTTTATATTTATTCTCCACTGCATATTTTTGAAAAATTAATTGTCACATTTTCTCATACAATGCCATACATTCTCCAAAGAAATTAATATTCACTAAATCAATTCTAAAAAAATTCTAAAGTACACACTCTTTTATTACAAAAGACCCAAAGAAAGCAATATTACAATAAATGATATATTCTATACTATTTACCTCTAATATTAATTTTTAACCACTTTCTACTCTAAAAAAAATTAAAAGAATTTTTTTTGTTTTAAATCATCATCATCAAATATTATTACTATTGATTTTTACCAATATATAGGTTCCCATAAGAAACAAAAAATAACTGAAGTTACGTACAAAACATATATCTATAGGTTTTACGACGTGTGGTTTATCGTATTAAATTAAAGTAAAAATTTTGAAACTGATTTAATTCTATTTTATTATTATACTGTCAATCTCACGAGTACACACTTAATCGAAATGAGAAAGAAGTCCCAATAAGCAAGACTTAAAATTTGTCGGTCAATTGTTAAAACTTAGAAGAAATATTAAATCTTTGAAGATAACATAAAAACTAATGGAATAGATATAGCAAAGACTTAAGTGTGTTTGATTGCCATAATTTCTTTTTTTTTCTTTTTCTTTTTTAGGATTTTATATAATATGGCATTTCTTGTCAATGTTAACGACTATAAGATCTTATAATCATTTCAAATTTTATAATTATAGATCGTTATTAAAGTTTATAACTTTGTTTTATCTTTATATTCATGCACAAATCACCCACTGAATTTCTTATAATTTATTTTTTAGTATAAGCTTCTACTTATTAAATACATTATTGGATAGTTACTGATCTCAAAATTATTCATTGAATCATGAGTGATAAACCGTCTGACCAGACTATAATCGGGAGAAAGCCTCATTCAATCAAACACATGTAATTGATATTTCCCATGAAAATTAATTTTAGGAAATTCAATTACCTAGGATTCATTTTCTTTTCATGTATTTTCCATGCTTCCAATCAAACACTATATAATAGATAATAAATAACATATTATATATAAATTAAAAAATATATAAATTTTTGTATATTATTAAAAAATAAAATAATAGCAAAATATAACTAATGAATAAGACTAATTGATTATTATTATAAAATATATAAAATAAAACAAGTATATAAAAGTAGGGTAGTAGTTTTGGCGAGAAACATACATAAGACCACTGTCCTACTTTAATAATATCTATATATAAGATAAGATTATATAAAAAGAGGAACGAGAGTAAAACATTTATTTTCCACTTCCATCCCTACCATTTTCTTCAGTTTCCAAAGATGCAATTGGTTATTAATTATCGCTAATGTTTTATTATATATAAGTATATATGTATATTAGTTGGTAAGTTAATATGATACAATCAATTTTGATAACGGCTTTGTTCGGTAACCATTTAAAAAAAGGTAGATTTATAAATAGATTTAAAATTTAAATTTTATTTAGGTGTCAACATTTGATTGTGCTACGTGGTAGTAATAATTAAAATGATGTGAAAGTTCATATCACATCAAATATGCGGTTAAATGTAATATTGTCATGTGTCCAAAATTTAAAATTTAAATTGATTGAAAAATGGAGGTGGGTTTTAAATAGTTACCAAACATTGTGAACATGAAACTTAATTCTATTTACACACAATCACGATGTTACATGGTTGTTTCAACATTGTTCTTAATTTTTTTGTTATTTGTTTCTTAATTTTTGTTTATTAATTTTTTTCATAACTTTTGCTTATCGATTTTGTTCTTGCCAATATGATTCTTATAAAACATCCTAACATATATACAAATACAATTTAATGGTGAATTCGAATTAAATGGAAGTCATACATATTTTATTTAACTACAATTATTATAACCTAATAAAAGTATTTATTAATCAATTATACTTTTGTGCACAGTGGCGGAGCCTCCATGGGATGAGTGCGGTCCATGAACCACACTCAACTTTGCCCTGACCCATTAGAAATTCAGCCTGACAGCACTCAACTTTCCGTCGGTCCACTTGCACGCCAACGACAAGAAGCCAAGTGATGTCTCCGAGTGACGGTCGTGTTTGGATTTGGGATGAATTTTTATGGCTTGACATGAGAAGTCTTTGGGTTTTCACCAGCCGCCATTGATTAAAGCTGCAGAGGCTTTGGGAAAATAAGAGAAGGAGAATTTAAAAAGTTCGGGATTTATTTGGATGGAAATTACATACTTACCCTTGTTTCTATTAACCCACATCACATTCGCTTTTGATTTATCATTTATAATATTGTTTTTGTTTGTATTCTTTGGATGTTTCACAATTTAAGAAATTGATCTAATTCAAATTAACTTTCATTAATCAAATATCGTAACAATTTTCTCAGGCTTTCCAACATTGATGTTGTTTTATATATTTCTTCATATTACCCTTTATTGAGATGTAAATTTATTTAAATTTGTGCTACTTATAATATAGATTGTACTTTCTACCTAAAAAAAATGTCAATAGAATTTTATAGTACATTTAATAACATATTTTATAGTACATTTAATAACATGTAATAAATCACTGTTAATATTGAACTTGGATCAATGTCGTCTATATTTTATTTTGACTTACTTTAATACATCACTTCAAAATTTTGATTAATATTTAGCTTCAAAGTTAGAATGGTAAGAGAATTCTATTTCGATTTCTACGTATAATTGTATCACTTAAAATTTTCTCTTTGATTCGCCACTTATTTGCTTCCAAAATTTATACTAACTTTTGTCACATTTCAAAGTTTAAACCGTACTATCAATCTAATTATTATATGTCCGCTTGTCACAAAAAATTCTACCAATATGCTACAACATTAAAGTGCCCACACCCCTGTTTGTGCATATTCCTTTTTTTGTGCATATTCCGTAGATCTAATTTTATTTTATTTTTCACTTGTTATTCTTTCAATGTTTTTATTAAATATATATTTAGATAAAATTGAAAATCTCAAAACAACGTTGATTACAACTAGTAATTTCAAATTTGAATTTTCAGACGTGTGCTCTTCCGATCTCAAATAAATCACATTCACATATCACAAGTATTCATTATTGAAAAACACTTATTCTCTCTCTTATTTTAATAAAAAAATGAGGAAAGAAATTAATTCACTAACCAGGGTCCAGGATGTATATAAATTATAAAAGGTTGAGAAGTAAGCATGTAATGAATTTTCTTTTCTTAAATGCAATATACGGACTTTCTTCGTCAAAATAAATCACCATGAAAACGAGATGACATGCATGCCGTCAGGGGCGGAGCCGTAGCCAACCCTCCCCCCCCCCCAAAAAAAAAAAAAAAAACTTGTGCAAAATGCCTTTTTTGGTCTGTCTTCTTCTTCTTTAAATTTGTTTAGAATTTTAGAGTCTAATGTATCTAATCTAACATAAAATAAGAAAAAGTGTCCATATTCAACATATTATTACACACAATTTTCGTAGATTCTTCAATTTCTACCCCTTAAAATACAATTTAAATTCATATCAATATTTTAGTTGATATTGGAAGAGGAAGAAAAAAGCTTTATTTAATAAGTAGATATTAATTTATCTATGTAAATAAGTTACCTAATCTAATATATAAGAAACTTTCATATTTAAAGTCATGCCATGAAGGTAATAGTTAGGTCGAAATTAGCATTATCTGATATGTGAAGTTTGTCTGTCTTTGTGCTATATAAATTTTCGCCTTCCTAAATAAAATTTTTTGGCTCTGCTGCTACATATGGTGGAATATTATAAACTCATTTTGATTTAAAAGAAAGATCATTACTTTCAAAATTTAATATGTATTTCTTCTGATATAGACATATATATTTTATAAGTAGATCGATCTAGTTGACTGTGACTCCCACTGTGCCAGTTGCCACTTAAATCTTCTTAGTGAGATCCATGTTAACATCTCGTATAACGTAGGTAATGTGCATGCAAGTGCAGAAACATGACAAGAAATCAACAGCCTAGCCCTAGCTACCAAAGATAATAATTTCATTTCTCCTCGTGAATAGTATATAACTATATATACAGCAGGGATCAGTTGTATTTGTGTGTGTATATATATACATACATATACATAGTATTTCTCATTTCACACCGTTTAAAATGGATCGAGGTCAATTTTGGTTGTCAAACGAAATTTTGAATCAATCTCTCCAACCAATACGGTCAACCACTCCAACTGAGATTAGTCTCTACGAGGTTTTCAAAACTCATGCTCAAGATTGTGGGGTCCTGAATTAGCTAGCACACTTCTTTTGAAGTATCTCCACCAATTTTGACACATTTTTCAAGCTTCCCAATATATCTTAGTAAGCACAAGATCAACATATTTGAGGTTGAGGCGTACGTGAGTTTCTAAGCCTCCAGTGAATTTTCAAACTTTTATCTGAATTTAATAATTCATCAGTCATCTAAATATCGTCACAAATAGTCACGACTCATATAGCCTAACGGCATCGTAAATAGTTTCCCAAACTCTTAGTTAAGAGTCTAGTTACCCCATCTACAATCTCTCTATGATATTAATTAAAGAAAAAGATATCGCCACAAATAAAACTCATTTCGCATTACATTAAATGTCAAAGTTCTTACCATTAATGCATCAATTTTTCAGAAATAAATTGAAGGGAAATTTTTGCATTTCATCCCCAACTTTTGCCAATTTTAACAATTTCGTCCCCAACATTTTTTGAAGCATATAGGTCCTCCAACCTTTCAAAAATAAACACAAAAGGTCCCTGCGAGCAATTTTTATCCATTTTCATATTTAAAAAATGACTATTTTACCCTTGTATGAAATAAAAGAAAATTAATACAAAATATGTTTGATTTGTCTGATGAGTTACTCTAAACTTCTACTTAGTACAACCATCATTTCCTTTACTATTTTTTTAAGAATAGAGCAGGGTAAGGCATCACTTAAGTTATCTTTAACAATAATAAAAAGAGATTTATCTCTCATTTTTAGCTATATGAGGACGAAAAAATTTAGAATGAGGAGGGTTTGTAGCGGAAGCAAAATGGGTCATCCCTTTTTAAATTTACCAATAATTTAAATCTTCAAATTTTCTCAAAAAAATTCAAACATTTTTAACTTTATAATTTTTATAACTTGAATATGAATTATATTTCAATTATCATTGCTCATTTAAGTTTAAATTTCAGAGATTTCATTGACTAAAATAATTATAAGAGTAGTGGTAGTGGTAGAGAAGTGAATGGAAAAGAGATCGGAAGAGAATATACTAATTAATATGTATGTATAGCTTATGTTAAGTACATATCCATTCTTCTGCTAGAGTACGCACTAGACTCATACGTGTCACGCAGAGACGCGCTCTATGTGTAAAAAACTAATGTGTAGGAAACCAATGTTATAGTATTAAGTGGGTGAATGAGAAAAAGTATTCGTACATATACATTCTAAATTTTTCGTCCTCATATAGCAAAAAATGAGAGATAAATCTCTTTTGCTCATTGTTAAAGATAACTGAAGTGGAGGCCTTATCGTGCTCCACTCTAAAAAAAATAGTGAAGGAAATGATAGTTGTACTAAGTGAAAGTCAAGAGTGACTAATCAGACAAAACAAACATATTTTGTATTAATTTTCTTTTATTTCATATAAAGGTAAAATAGTCATTTTGTAAATATGAAGATGGATAAAAATTGTTTATATGAACTTTTTGTGTTTATTTTTTGAAAGATTGGGGATCTATATGCTTCAAAAATAAAATTGTTACTTTTGACAAAAGTTGGGGGCCTATATGCTTCAAAAAAAAGCTAGGGATGAAATTGTTAAAACTGACAAAGGTTGAGGACGAAATGCAAAAATTTCCTTAGATTGAACTACCCAACCACGTGTATAGATGTGTTAGGGTTTTGAGGTTTCATCTTAAAAAGTTAAATCCTTTAAGATAAGTAGTCTAAACATTTTATATATTGATAAATGTTTCGTATTTTTTTCGATTTTGGATATTTATCTCTCAATATACCCCTGTGAGCTCAATCCTCCTGCAAGAAGAAGAAATTAGCATCACAATGCTCCTAAATGAAGAAGAGTGAGGAGCATAATGCTCGATAAGGAAGAAGTGGTGGGCAGTTGGAAAATCCCAAGAGTGTGCAGACTCGTTGGAGTATTCGTGTTGTGATACCATGCTAAGGTTTTGAGATTCAAACTTAAAAGCGAGAAATTTAAACACTTTATAAATTGGCTATATGTTTTGTATTTTTTCAATTTTAGATATTTGTCTCTCAATAAAATGCACATTCTATATTTTGAACAAACAAATCTACATTATATCATCAAAAGATTCAAAACCACCGTTCACAACTCCCACTTAAAAATTCAAGGGTAGAACTAAATAGATAACAATTTAGAACCCAACTACAAAATTCTGCACTTCACGTAGAAAATGTAACAAAGTTTTTACTAGCCGAGTAGAAAGTTGCGGGTTGGAATTACTATGGACCCTTTTTTCCCCTTAAGTTACGATCTTTATAAAAATTTATTTAGGTTCTAAAACAGAGATCCTAACATTTGCAACATTTCCATTTATACACATACATATATCAAACACTTGAAAGATCACATTTATAAATCAAATTTCACTTAATAATTGCTTAGAGATCGGAAGAGCAATTAAAAATTTAATTCAATGAGTTTTAAAACGTTTATGTCACATATTACACTTGTGAAGAAAAATGAAAAGATGGCATCAAAATAGTCAATGGAAGCAATTTGCATTGTCCATTTGCAGAAAAGATAAAGTGAATCTGCATGGAAAATGTTGGACATTTAAAAACATGCATGAATTGATGCGTCTCATCCGGACACTCCAAAATATTCAATTTAAAATGTCACCAAAATTGATTTTTAAAATAGGATTCCTGTTTCAATTTTGACAAAAAGCCATGAGCCGGCCAGAATTTACCGTTGTTTAAAATAGGATTCCTATTTGCTATACTTTATTTTATTCTTGCGGCCTTCTTTTATTTATTATTAAATCTTAAACAACAAGAAAGAGAATATTTAGAATTTTCTATAGAAAATTTAGAATATTTAGTACAAATTATTCTTCTGTAGAAGCATCAATTACGTCAATGCGTAGCGGTGAGTATTAAGTTAAACTAATGAGAATCATACCCACCCTTAGAAGACAAAAGGGGGTGGGTCCATTTCTACACACACATTATGTATAAAATTTGTATACGCACCTCTAGAATTTGTCATTTCAAGAGATGTCGCTCAAGAACATCTTATCTTATCTTATATATATTAAAGTAAGATAATAACTATAAGTAAGTTTTCCTGTCAAAACCACTCTCCTACTTATATATATTCTTTTATTTAACAATCTATATATTAATAATAAGAGAAGTTTATCTGGTGATATAATTTTCCGCCACTGTTCTAGCACCATAAGAATATTGATGACCTCATTGATGAAGTTATTGGTGGATAGCAATTAATTTTTTTACCTTTTTTTTTATTTTTCCCCCACTTTCTCTATTTATTTTCTTTATCTTTACTTAATTATCTCCCTGATAGCCTAAATCTTTCTCCTTTCACAGACTCTTGGATAATTATCAATCTCTTTATTAATCATCCCAAGATTTTCTATAATCTATCAATTTTCCTATTTTGTTCCTTAAATATTTTTTCCTATTTTTTCGATTCAAGTTATTTAATTTTTTATTACTGCGATTTTTACTTATCTGCATTTGTCTTCGTATAAGACTCTATAATTTTTCACCCATCCATTGCATGGGCATAACAACCACAATTAAAAAATTAAGGGTTGAAAAGAAAGAAGACGTCTCTATCATTTTCCGAGTATAATACTAAACTTGAAATTTTTTTGTTATGAAAGAAAGAAAGTTTTATTATGATTGCATTTCTCATTATTTATAATTAAAAAATAAATATTAAAATAACTTTAGTGATTTTTTAAAAAACTTTCTTCCTTTAAAAACTTTCGTGGTTTTTTTTAATATAAAAGAGGGGAAAAAAACTTTCTTCCTTTAAAACTTTCGTGATTTTTTTTAATTGTGATTTTATTATCCATTTTTTGGATAATTAGGAATATCTTTGTCAATCCTCCCAAGACTCCTTGATAGCCCATTTCTCTCTCTTTGTCTTCAATCGCAAGACCTCTTTTGTATTCAATTTAATTTATATGATTTTTTATTATTGTGATTTTTACTCATCTGCATTTGTCTTCCTATAAGACTCTCATCTACATCTTTAACTGGGTTTCTTGATTGACTCATATATATCCTTTACTGACGTGGATTGTAGAATATGGATGGGATTTTGGCTATGTGCGGCATATTTATTTCCGGTATGATTTCTTTTTACCCTTATCCTTTTGTTGATTTTGAAATTTAGGGGTTTTGCGTGATTTCTTGATTTATCTCCAGCTTTATTTCTTTGTAGCTTTATCCTATGGCTTTTTTTTGAAATTCAAGGTTTTTGTGTCATTTCTGATTTTAGGGTTTCTGGGTGCGGTTCCTATATATAGTGATTGGGATAATTCTTACTAAGCATCTCCTACGTCTGTCGCCTTCTTGGTCATCGAACCAATTGTATTTTTGTTTTATAGTAACTGAATGAGATCCCATTTGAGCCTCTCATGCAAACTACATAGAATTTTTGAATCCATTATCTATGTTAAGTGATACGAGTTTATGTTAGGGGAGTTTTAAATGGTAGAGAAGCACATCCATGTTGTGCTCTGTACATTTTCATTTTTGACCTTCTTAATACTAATGTCTTTTTTGAAATGCACGTTATGTGTCCGATCTCTAAATCATGCACGGCTTGTGGTACTTTTGGCAACTATAAATGATGTGTACTTTGTCAAAGTTTGAGTAGGATGACTTGAAATTTTTCTTTCATTTAACTGTTCATTCCTTTTGAAAATGATATCTTCAACTAATTGCTCAAGTGGTCTATTGGTTTTTTTGTATTTATGTTTGAATCGGATCAATATATTCAATTTCGACATATTCTTGACACGTATGACTTTGTAATTGCTATAAATAATTTGGGTTTCATAACAACTACACTAATGATATAGTTGCTAGAAAATAATGGAGAACGAACTTATGCTAAGGTTCCAGATTTCGTGAAATTATATATTTTTGAAGAACATTAAATAGAGCAACTTGTGATTTAGATTACGGTGCAATTTTATCATCCTTATGAGGTTAGCTTCACATGATGGTTAATAGATTGTTACACTTCACCTATTGGCCGAAATATTGTTGAATAAAAATTTATGCTAAAACTTGAGAACATAAGTTTGTTACTTTGATATATTTTTTCATACGCACGACTTTTTGAATGTTCTCTTCTAAATTGTTATACGTTTCATCGGCACTGACTAATTCAATTTGTATATGTTAATGTTGAAACTTTTTATTACTGTTGTTATTCCCATGCAATGCACGTGTCAGAATGCTAGTAATAATAATAGCAACAATAATCATAATAATCATAATTTAGGTTTTATATATTGTTTATGAATAGTAATTTGAAATATATTACTAGATATGTGTAAGTATCATCGTACATGTATATCCTTTTATTTTCTATCGACGATAGATAATAATATATTTATAATTCCCATTTAAACTCTAAATTAAACATTAATCTTGTACATGTTTTTATTTAATAATAATCATAATTTATCTCTTCACTTATTTCTCTTATTATCATAATTATATATCTAAAACTAACTAACTAACTTTATCT
Source organism: Nyctanthes arbor-tristis (assembly GCA_963692815.1). NCBI lineage: Eukaryota > Viridiplantae > Streptophyta > Magnoliopsida > Lamiales > Oleaceae > Nyctanthes > Nyctanthes arbor-tristis. The sequence goes on from CAVNYN010201335.1 coordinate 37,022, forward strand.
TCACTAGAGAACTTCAAATATATCCTTTTATTTTATAAAGAACAAAAAATAATAATATCTTATCTTATATATATATATATTAATAATATAAATACACATTTTTAACTAAGTTTCACATTTTTAAATCTCTAATATCTTATATATATTTTTATTTTACACACACACACACACATACATATATATAATAAAATCTATATTTTGAGTTTAGATTTTCAAGTCGAGATATTTCCTAAAAAAATAAAATAATAAATAAATATATGTATAAATATATATATCTATTTTTATGCTTATATATGTTTTTATTTTATATACTTTCAATTGTATACATATTATCATATTAATATATACGTGGGAACCTATATAGATAAAAATTTAAGTTGAGGAGATACAATAGTAATAATATTTGATGATAACGATTTATAAGAAAAATAAAAAATTCTTTCAATTCTTTTTAGAGTGGAAAATGGTTGAAATTTACTGTTATGGGTGAATCATATAGAATTTATCATTTGTCATAATATTATTTTCCTTGGGTCTTTTGTAATAGGATGGTGTGTACTTTTAGATTTTTTTTAAAGAATATATTTAATGAATAGTGATTTTTTTAAAGAAAATGTATAACACTATACAAAGATATGTGAAAAATAATTTTTCTAAAAATATATTGTAGAGAATGAATGTGGTAAAAGATTCATTATGATAAATGAATACCATCCACACTCTAAATATTTCTTAGAGTTATTGCACTATACTTATTGAACAACGATATGAGTTTATGATAATTCTGGTGTTACATAACTTTTGTATAGTCTTTTTTCCATGATTTCTTATTTTTCATATTCAAAGTGAAACTAAATTTATATTAAAAAATTCATGATTAATTCTCATTTTTATTAGTTAATAGTACTGTTCCATGAATGATAGTTTAATTTAGTTCTGTGTTAAGTGAAAGAATTGTATGCAATAAAATTGTAATTATTAATAGCATGCATATATGAGTGAGTAATACATAATAAAATTATGATTATTTGATTCTTTAAATTATCAAGCATTTTTAACTAATTATTATATTCCCTACAACGCACAGGGTATACAACTAGTTTATAAATAAAAGGAGGAAATGTAAAAATTATCTACATTAGGTATGTACAAAATCATTCGAATTATCTGTCTTAACCTCTCACCCATCATTCTTCCCAAAAAAAATTAATAATAATAAATAAGTAAAATAAACCTCTCGCCCATGATTGTAAGTTCTTAGGCACTACCTCAAATTGAGGACGAAAATTTTTAAGGAGAGCTAACCTCTCTCTTATGGAGTGAAAAAGTGTCACATAACCCCCGTTATTGCGGGATCAGGGGGCTTGGAGTGGAAAAGTGCCACATGGCCCCCTGTTATTGGAGGATTAATGGCACTTTTCCACTTCATAAGAGAGAGATTAGCTCTTTATAGCCGAACCAAATTGAAGACAATTGAGAGATGCAAAATGTTTAATCAGTTTGTAGAGACATGACGATGATAATAAAAAATGGCTCCCTCTCTCCTACAAAGATATTTTCCTATTTCTTTATATAGATTAAAAAAGCTTAAATAATGAAAGAGAAAACTAAAAAGTTAAATAATGAAAAAGAAATATAATTTGAGACAAAAAAAAATAGAGAATATCTTTGCGGAAAAGAAAGAGTACTAAAAAACCAATTTATTACCTATTAATTTGCGGGCAATTAATGTTCTGGTATTTAATTAAGAATTAAGGAGAAAAAGACATTAATTAATTTTTATCCTATTAAGAGCACAAAAATGTGACAACTGATATCGACTACCGTGCTTTTCAAAGTCACATTGTACGTATAAATGCTTTTTTTTTTTTTTTTTTATCTTCTTATATTTATTTGAGAAGAAGAACCTGAACATTTGTTCTCGTTACGAGAAGGACCCTGACTTTTTTTTTTTTTATTTTGATGCTTGACCATTAACATTTACATTTATTTGTGCTTGGGTACTTGTTGTGCAATTATATTAAGCTGACGTAGATTTTGATATTGGCGAAGAATATGCTATTACCTTAACAAAAATAAAAAGGCTAAATTGTATTTAAAAAAAATGGAACATGTGAGTTGCTACACAAAATAAATTTGATTTCTAGTTTCTAAATGAACCTCCTGATCTTCACCTCGATGTCTTTTGATATCGTTGTTAAATGTTAGTTTCGAGCAAATGAAGAATGCAACTTAAATAAATATGATTAAATACAAAATAAAAGAAAAAGTTTCACTTTCCTAAAAATTCAATAGGAACCACTACATATGCTAGGCTTTCTACTCTTGTTTCTAAATACAAGCTCGAGCCGTGCATTTAAGATGTATATATCATTTTCTTCTTCTTTTTCTTCTTCATTTTTTTTTTCATTTAGGTCGAACAAAACCTTATTTTCATTGAACAATAGAGTCTTCAAATATAAGGCAATTGAAAGTCATGCCATAAAATGAATCACTGGGATTATTTCGCACAAATAAGTCTTTTTCAGACATTGTGTTGGTTTGTTTATTTGCTTTTTGTTAGGTTTCATTTGAATATAATTTTATACATATTTGTAGTGCTTACACTGCAGAATATATTTGTACTTTAGAAAAAAAATATATTTTCGCCATTTTAGTCAAATTTAATATTTGGACACTAAGACCTCTAATTCTAAAACGTATAAATACTCAGTAGTCTGACAATAAAATGAAGCATTGAGTCATTTTTTATAAGAGCAACACTGGATTCCTTTGGCATCAATTAGCCTTGTTTCCTGTTTGACATTTTGCCCCTTTCTCCATTTAAAATCAATAAATTCAATTGAAGAAAATGGATTCGGTAATTATTCAAGCAATCAAGAGGAATAGAAACATAAAAATAAAGGTACAGTGACTATTATGGAATAACTTTAAAGTACAGTTACTGTTCGAAATTTTGGGCAGGTGCGGAGTCTGGTAATTTACTGGAATATTCCGAAAGAGAGAGCCAATTTCCAGCAGAGAGGAAAGAGAAAGAACCCTAACCCTAACAAATTTTACTTATATAAATTGCGTGCAGGCATCAATTTTCCATCAAATTCTCAACCGTCTCCGGTTTGTTTCTTCTCAAAAATTGTATTCTTCCCTGCTTATTCAGATACATCCTTGTACCTTCGGTCTCAAATTCTATTGATTTTTCTTGTTTCTGGTGCGTTTATAGCATAATCTCCAACAAATTTGATTCAATTCTTTTGTGAATGGTGGAAATCTCGGGTACACAATTAATGATATCCCCCTTATCTTCTTTTCCAAGAAGGGGGTTTTCTGTCGACACCTCTTTCTGCTTTGGCTCTTGTATGGAAGGCTGGTACTACCGCTGCCTCGGCCTCGACCCCTGAATCAGGAAAGAAGGAAGCTTCTTTTTTTTCTTTTTTAAAATCCCAATTCAGTTTTGATATTTGTTTTCGCCCCTTTTTGTTTGATTGAATTCGTTAATCTCTTTCGGATATTTTTGTCCTAATTCCAAAAATTATATTGAAATAATTCTTGAGAAAAATTCGGAATTTAAAGAATGGTGCTTTCAAAGCAGAAGAAGAATCAGGCCGGGAAGGGTAACCGCTTCCTTATTAGCATTACGGTGATTGGGAGTGCGGGCCCGATCCGGTTTGTCGTGAACGAGGAGGAACTTGTTACTGCTGTAATTGATACAGCTTTGAAATCTTATGCGCGGGAGGGACGGCTTCCCGTTCTCGGATCTGATCTCAATAATTTCGTGCTCTATTGCCCCCTTGCTGGGATAGAAGGTGATTGATTTTATCTAAATTTTGCATCTCCGGTTTTTGCCCTGTTTGTTCATTGGACAAATGCGCGAGAGCGCTCGCGCACACACACACAGAGAACTTTAGTCATGTAGATATTCGAAATTGTAAATCATTAGAACATTTTTGGACATTTTAATTTAGTGAAATAGAAAATGCTTTTCCATTATTTTTTTAACTGTTTCCTTCATTTTGTTGTCTGATAAAATCTTTGTATTGGATTTTTATTCTTCAGCTTGCATTGATGCATATTCCCTGCTTCAGCTTTCTATTTGATGATTGTCATGAATTTGAATGACGATTGATTTTTATTTTGTCGTTGGCTATAGGTCTGAGTCCGTGGGAAACAATTGGATCTCTTGGTGTTAGGAATTTCATGCTGTGCAAGAAACCACAACCCGAGAAGGTTCTTGATAACCAGAAGTCTCCGACAATTGCTAGGAAGGGGACAGGAAGCTGGAAGTCATGGTTCCATAAGTCTATCAATCCTAAGATTTCTTCTCACTGAATTGAGAAGATAATATTATTGTTATGTGTTAAGAGTCCGGTTTTTTTTTTTTTTTGGGGGGTCCACGATGCTTTGCTTTTTCTGGTCCGATTTAGCTTGGAGTCTGATCACTGTGTTTTACAATGACGAATAAATGTAAAGCCGTTGGAGGGTTTTCTCTGGAATAAAGACTCTTTTGTTGTTTCATTTATATTTGCATCTCTTCTTAAGACTCTTTGTTGTTTCCTTTACTTCATAATAAGGAAAGTTGTGATCCAAAATGATTCTGGAAATGTTTAATTTTCTTGAATTAAATGCAAGTTATTCAAAAATGATATCCTGTTTTAATCTGACGCAAGATTTTTCTTATCTATAAGAAGAGATGCCTTGTGTTCATTTTATCATATTTGTATGGTAGCTGACCTTGTTTAGGAATGGAACTTGGCATGCATTAATGAGCATTTGAGTTGGAATTGCAATCCTTATGCTACCAGTTTGTATGACGATGCTGTTAGAATGTTAGTGGAAAAGTCATTTGGCTGGAGATAATTTTTTTGTGGTTCTTCCTTGAAGAATTTGATTTTAATGTGGGAACAGTGGGAAAACCGGTGGTGAAAGCTAGCAAGAGGTTTTTCGTTCCAAGTATTTTTGTGAGCGGTAACCTGGAATATTCTTTATGACTACCGGTGAGTGTTATAATTTATTATGAATTTGACTAGTGTTACTGTATATGGTCGTCGAGTTAGTATCCTTCTGTTTATTGTCTAGAAGTTATGAATGAACTACTTGGGGCTGTTAGCGTCTCAAACTCTCAATCAGTGGCTTTAAGTTTGCTGGGTATGAAGATTGTTATCTAACGTGGTTGGCTTGAAGCTGACTATTGTTGAGTGTGTAATTGTTTAATAATTTCTTCAGTTCCTTTTCTTATTTCAATAGAAATACAATTTCTACAAGGCGAGTATGCAGGGTGGGTGATTAGGATATGCCAAGCATATTCTCTTATAGTTCTTTAGTTCTAAACTTTAGGTGCTCTGCCTTTGACTCCTTTTCATAAGATGTTAGTTGAATGAAGGATGTTTAAAGTAGGTGATTATTTCAGTAGTAGGGATTGTTACGTTGGCCACACATTTCTCCACCAGAGGATTTGAGTAGATTTGTGTATAAAAATCAATGAAGTGGCCAAATTAGATGAAGGCCGAGCCGAAGGAGGTTAAGGATGCCATATGGAGCCTGGTTTCTTCAGGTTTGAATGAAAATGTTGAAGTTGGTGAGAGAGGCCTGTATGTGCTGAACTTATGTATACGATATCGACTTGTCTATAGACTCGTCACACGTAATGGTATGGTCAGACGTCTAGTGAGAGATCGGAACTAATGGCCGCCCGATTTGTTTCTGTAGTCGGACCGCAAATACATATAATATGTAAAGTAAATATTACATGTCATACAAGCAAAGCACGGAAATAATCAATTTTGATTTGATCTCATCTAGTCTATGATGTTACCGAAGTTGCCAATGCATGCTACGCAAACGAACATTTAAACACACAAGTCACGACATACTACTACGGTTTAAATAGTACATATTTACTATGCAGTAAGACATGATTGAACACCTGCAACGATTAGAATCGTAGTCTAGTCGAGTTCATAGTACAAAAGATAGTCGATATGACACCTTTTCTATGCTTTGAGAAGGTAGGCATCCACCTCCCTAGAGAAATCAACTAGAAACTCAAGATGAGAATGTGGGGTGGGCACATCTTCACTGGCTTTCTCATATTCAAGGTTCCATTTGACTATGTTCTTATCTGCCTTGGTAGTGGCCTCAAGCGTGGCCTTGAAACTCTTGAAATACTTAGTAACCTCTCCACCAACTAGATCAAATGTGATGGACTTTTTATCCTCATCAATAGAATCAATCCTGTCTTTGGCGATCACTGGAATCCCTGTAGTAAAAATAATAAGTTTATGCGTTAGCATGTCCCAACTTTTGAAATAGATTCTAAAGAACCGGCACATAGAGGGTCAATTTTCTATAAAGCCGACACAAGAGATCAAATATGTTCCGCTTTGCACATAAATATAGTGGCTATAGTTCATATCTCATAGATCTAGATTTGCTAGAGAAAGAACAAACCCACGTCTCCAAAGTGAAGGGCATCGTGAGGCATGACCTCTCACGTTTGGGAAAAAATTCTTATACTCCAACAGTACAATATATACGGGTCAATCAAAAACCAATATGTGTATTCAAGGGCCTCGATTTTTGACAAAAATTGAGTCCCATGTTGTTTCTTGATGTTGCCAATAGGACGGAGTATGGGACTACTCGAGTATTAGAATCTTGTTCAATCTTTGGAATATAAAAAGCAGTCACTTGTCAGTTTCTTATTTATCTAAAGTATCAAATTCAGTACTTATAAAGTACCAGAAACTTCCTTTCAACTCAGAAAGACGTGTGCTCTTCCGATCTAGTTAACTTGGCGAAATTCTCTCTACAATAAGCAAGAGCAAAAGTGGTTTCACACAGATAATTCTCAAAGTATGTTGGCAAAGAACATATTCCTTCGATCTTTTCCATTAAGCATCTCTTAGGGAAAAACCAAAGCTTGACATTAAGAATGTATTTAACATGTTATGACAAACTGAGAACCTTTACTCAACCACTAATGTTGAAATTCGATAGAGACTTATTTTTGTTCAATTACATACAACTTATTTGACAAGTGATAATATATACTAATAGTAGTAAAGTAACAACTCAGTCTTACCCATAACGTATGTCCAAAGTCTAACAGAGCCAACACTCGTTCCATCTCCTTTGATTACCTTAAAGCTTTGCAATTTGCCAGGACTAATCTTGGGCATGAGGAAGCTTTTATTCTTGTAAATATCAAATATCCTGTCTGGAGAGGATCTTATTTGAGTTTCAGTCTCAAGCTTATGAATTTGAGCCATAATTTTAGTACAAAAAGGATGAGCAGAAATTGCTTGAGACCAAGCAACTTTGTCCAAATAACTTGATGTCCAAAACGGAGATTATGGGCTTTCTTATAATGACACAGAGAACATGTTGGAATCCTAATAAAGTGCTCAATGTTTGGCAAACCCCACAATAAGTATAAAAATTACTGCAATACTGTGTAATATCATTGGTGTTTAGTACCTGTCTATACTAAAGAAAACACATGCAACTAAATGAATCTCGTATCAACACATTTAGTTCAACTAATCATTAAGGTCACCTTTTTGCCATATAAATTGGTGTTCAGCACTTCGGTCACATAGCATTATTCATGTGCCTATGTGCATGCCCCTTCCAAGCGCAATCTTGTGGCTCTTATATACATGATCCTTTTAAGCACATTCTTGTGACTCTTTTAAGTACCAAAAAAATTGCAAACATGTTTTTTTTTTTTCTTTACTCCAAATTTGTTCTTAGAAGCAATACTTGATCGCCTACATATTATGAATAGGATGTCGCCGTGTGACATAATCTATCCAATAGTAGACTGTGTAAATTATCCATAGCAGACGTGTGATCATTTTTAATTAAGTGGGAGTTTGATTCCCATTATGGAATCAAATTATAATTATAATAAGAGGAAATGAGTGAGTGGAGATTTAATAGAAGTTTAAAATATGTGGTTATAATTGAACATTTATCAAATCAGTGATAGGCGAAATTATAATATAGTGGTGGAATGAGAATCAAACAAGCACTAAATACATCATATATGTGATGGTGAGTTCACTGTTTTACATGAATCCACTGTTACATAAACTAGTATTATTGTAAATAGTGATATTTTTTTAGTCATATTCCAGCGCCATATATATAACATCATATGGTTATGCGGTGTGTATCAGAACACACTACATGAGAATCGCAACCATGTAGTGTACATCGACACCATATAGTGCAACATATTATGACACTAGATTGTTTTTAGATATCCTTTATTCAATATCGTAATATACAAGTTTGCCATCAGTTTTCAAAATATTCGAGCACTAGGTAACAATGATCAATATTCCCATTTGCTTTATCGAGCCACCCAAAAAGGGAAAATGCCTTTCCTTTCTGCTTATGGAAGAGGAGAAAGGAATATTTGGTCACTTGGGGTCGCCGAGACAATTAGAGTCAAAATTTTGTACTCGACTAGAGTGAACAGTACAATATGAGTTTTGGATAACAATTATAAATTTAGCGCGGGGCTTATCTTCATATTAAAAATAGAAGAAACAAATAATTAATCAATCAATTTTGTTCAAACACCAGACGTTTTATGTGACATACTCTGATTAGACAATCGTGTGTTGTCCAATCAAAGCATGTCAAGTATGCGGCTAGATGTTTGACATGTGAATGGAATTGATAAATCATCTGGATGGCATTTTATAACCTCATCTCCTAGCTCCATCCCTTAATGAATCACTTAAAAAAAAAGTGAGTAATCTATCTACCATTGAATAATATTGATAGGTGTCAGTTGTTAGCTTACAGGACTCATCTCTACGTCAACAGATGACGCCATAAAAACTATCTGAATATAGCGTTATAACGAGACTCAAAAAGGAAAAACAAAATTTTACTACACTACTAGCAATTGGTTTTGCCTGCCACTCACAAGATGCGGACCTCACTATGCAAATGGGGCCCTACCCACTTCTCAAGCAAGTTTTATTTGCTACTAGTACTCTTAATCGATCAAAAACCTAAATGTGTGTTCTATGACTTAAATTAAATAATAATATGAGACTTTTAAATTCCCATGTGAATTTTTCATTGGATAGTATAACCGAGTAGCAAGAGTTGTTTGCAGAGAAAACATGCTCTAATACTGAAAAAGTCTTTTTATTCTGAAGTTTATTTATTTTTCATTAGAGAATTGGAATTGGAAGTTCACACTCAAAGCCGAAGCTCTACTGATGACCCAAAGCTAATTATTACCTGGATTAATCGGCCCAATATTCTAGGCCCAACAAGGCTTACCACCTCTCTACAATTTCTAAGAACCGTACATCTAAATCTCACACACTCCCCGCCCCCCAAAAAAAAACTAAGATTTGGACGTGTTTTCAAGTTCAGTCGTGATGAGGTATAGCAAAGGATATACGTATGTGCACGATTATAAATGAAGTTAACTTCGCTAGCACTGTATTTTAATTCAAAATAAAAATATATTGAAACAACCACTATTTTTTTTCCCCGGGATAAAAAAAAATCATATCTAATAATAATCTATCTATATATATATATTAAAGTAATTTAGTTTTCATTCTCCATTTTCCCGCCCAAATCACTTTCTAAATTTCGTTATTGCATCTTGGCCATTGGTTTAACACTTAATCCTAGTCTTTGATTATTTTTTTTCTTTTTATTATTTTTATTTATTTTTTATCTTTTTATCTTAATATATTACTTTACATAGAGATAATCACACGTGAATAATTTAAATAATTAAATCAAGATCTTAACTTTTCTATATATAAGTTCCCTTACATTAAAGGAAACTTTCACATATTATATCTTAATAATCATAATAATGCATGCAATTATACAGAGTCACTTGGAATCGATTTTCTATATCTTTTAAAAAAAAGTTTGAATTCGGTTTTCTTTTTCTTAAACATTTTTAAATCTTTGTGATTTTTAATTTTTTCTAATGTAATGTAATTCATTGATATTTATGCAAAATTCACAATATGAATTCAGTTTTTTTATCTTTTTAATATTTTCATTTATTTTTTATCTTTTTATCTTAATATATTATTACTTTACATAGAGAATATCACAAATAGATAATTTAAATAGTTAAATCAAGATCTTAGTTTTTTCATGTAAGTTTCCTTACATCAAAAGAAACTTTCACATATTTTAGCTTAATAACCACTTAAATTCAGTTTTCTACATCTAGAAATAATAATAATTAAATTTGATTTTTTAACAGTTTTAAATTTGTATGATTTTTTAAATTTTATTTTATGTAATGTAATTCATTGATATTTTTGCAAAATTTACAATATGAATTTGATTTTTTTATTTTTTTAGTATTTTCATTTATTTTTTATCTTTTTATCTTCATATATTACCTTACATAGAGAACATTACAAATAAGCAATTTAAATAACTAAATCAAGATATTAACTTTTCTGTATAAGTTCCCTTACAACAAATGAAACTTTCACATATTTTATCTTAATAATCGTAATGCATGCAATTATATAGATTATTACTTGAATTGAGTTTCCTACGTCCTTAAAAGAAAAATTATATTCGGTTTTTTTGAACATATCCAAATTTTGTTAGATTTTTAAATTTTATTTTATGTAATGTAATTCATTGACATTTATGCAAAATTCACAATATGAATTTAGTTTTTTTATCTTTTTATTGTTTTCATTTATTTTTGTCGTCTTATCTTAATATATTACCTTATATAGAGAATATAAAAAATGAATAATTTAAATAATTAAATCAAGATTTTAACCTTTCTTTATGAGTTCCCTTACATCAAATGAAACTTTCACATATTTTATCTTAATAGCTACTTGAATTCAACTTTTAAATATAAAAAATAGTAATAATTGAATTCAATTTTTTAAATAGTTTTAATTTGTGTGATTTTTAAATTTTATTTTATGTAATGTAATTCATTGATATTTATGCAAAATTCACAATATGAATTCGGTTTTTATTTGAGAATAAAATGGGAATCTCACATTGGTAATTTAGTGAAAAGAATTGAGAATATATACCTATATTAATGTACTTAGAGAAGAATTATGCATAATAGGGTCTTGGCTTATCGGTATTGGGTTTCCAAGAAGTTTAAAATTTTAATGGATAATTATTGAAAAATATTTATTATGAACTATATCCGTGTTTATCTCAAACCATCAGATTATTTTCTAGATTGGTTCCAATATTTGTCAATTCATGATTTTTTCAATTGATTTGGTCATGACGGTTTAATTCTTTAAAAACTGATTAAATTATATTAACATATTAAAATATTTAGTATGTAAAAGATGTATATTATGAAAAATTAAATATCATTAATATATATTACAAAAGTTAAAAAACAAACGGGGCAATAAATAATGTGTATTTTGTATAAAAAGTTAGTGTTCACTCAGAGACAATTTTATATAGATATTGCGAGAGTTATAAAATAAAAATGTCTGAAAATGATGATACGTGTTAAAGATGGCCAAAAAACAAATTCTACTATAAATGTTGTAATATATATTATCGTTCATCATTTATTCTTGCTAAATTTATCGGATGTAATATATTATATAATTTCCCGTGCGTTACATACTGACAGCCTAATACAAACTACGTACAAAAACTTTCTTTAACGTTTTTCTTAGGTTTTTTGTATAGACAATTTTTTATCTTCATTAATGAAAGATATTATATTACGGGTAGTAACTATATTATTTTTTTTACACATACATCTCTTCCGATCTAATGGTCAAATATTATAATTTAAATTTTTTTTATAAAATCGTGTTTAATCGTTTTGAATTGCTTATATTATTTGGTATTATCATTCCGTGCAACGCAGGGTGAAATGCCAGTAGCACACATACAAATATACTCTTCCTATGTTACTGTTCATTTACTCACATTTTACTATTCCTTAGAACTGTGTTTTTACGATTTTGCCCTCACTTTTTATATCTAATTTCCTATTTTAGCCCTTGGGTTCCTCTTTTTTTTTTTTTCTCTGGTTTTATCCCTCTGTTTTTCTTTCCGTTCTCTCTCCGTCCTTTTGGTCACTCATCTTATTTTTTCATTGCAGAGATCACTAGGTGAATTCATCTGTTTTCATGTATGGTTTTGGGGGATTTTCTTGCTTGGGGCTTCCAGGTAAGTTTTTTCTTGGTTGGGGCTTCCAGGTAAGTTTTTCTTCCCATGATTCTTTTGATCTGCAATTTTGTAGGTATAATTACACTTCCGGTATTCACACGCATTTTCGAATTTCGCTTGGGTTTGGATTTTTCGTGTAATTTTATGTGTTCTTTGCGGATTTTCTTGAAAATTGATTTTTTTTTTTTTTTTTAGCTTTTTAGCAAGTAAACTGCTGTAATTTTCAGATAGAGAAAAGATCTGGACGTCTAAGAGTGTGCCATTGATTGAGTTGAATTTCTTTAATTATATATTTTTTGAATTATACATATTCGATAATTGGATTTAGGGTTAAATTTAGAATTATATACATATAAGCCCGCATGTTTCTTTTTGCACGAAAAATTGTGGGTGTGCTTATGTTTTTTGCTATAAATTAAGCACTTACCTTAATCACAGAACTAAAAAGTATAATGCCACCAGAATCAGTTTTATCTTCCCGTTGTTGCGCTATGTGATTTTTCAGATTGTAATAATTCTCTCTCTCTCTCTTTCTTTTCTTGGTGCCTATGGGTGTTCTTGGATACATAAATACATGTACTAACATTTCTTCCATTTTCTAGATCAGAATGCTATTATAGAACTGGGCTTAGGATTAATTGATCAGTTGATTGATATCCTCTGGATTCTTATATCGTTTTGGTTTTATGTTCTTTTAAGGCTTTAAACTTGTTGATTGCTTTCTGATTACAAGTTCTTCTAAATGGAGTAAGTTTATTTATTCTATTTTATTTTTACATATCATTTGTAAAAGTTGGGTAATGAATCATACTGATTACTGGCTAGAGATTGATATCCTACAAAATTTTCTGAAAAATGGATAGAAAAACAAGTGTTTATCACTTTAGACATGGGAAGTAAATTGAGAGTGTTTATTTTTAACAAGAGAAATATTTGTGGAAGAAGGTATGGGAAAAAATAAGAATCGAAAGTCTAATAAAAATCTAAAGTCTAAGGTCCCGCTGTGCTCTATTATTTATAGGTTTTTAAGTTCAAGTATCGCGAGACCCGTGATCACGTTAGAGATTGCTTTTTACTCTTCCATGACATGCATCACCGCTTGTGGGTGGTATAATCGTTTCACATGTGTGATTTATACCAATTAGGATCAGCAACCATGCGAAAATGAATTGGGAATTTATGTTATGCTGGAAGTAGTGGCACTTTAGATGCTTCAATGTGGAAATTGAATGAGATACTAGGTTACTGGAATGAGGGAGTCAAATTAGAGTTCATATTCAGTCCTTTTTTTTTTTTATGAAGAACCAGTCGCCAAAAGCATTGAGTTGCATATCCTGGGAGTTATTGAGACAACATAAAACAGATGTTTCTTTGAATACCATTAAAAAATTTTTGCAACAGACTTGGGAAAACAAATGGCGAAAAGGTTAAGGCCAGCACGAAAAATATCTACATTTGCTCCAGTCATGTGACCTGTCCAATATATTTTGGTAAGAATTCATTATTTTCTTTTAACCCTTTCCCTATGTCAAGAAGTGAAAGAATCGACTGCAAAAAGATTTAATCAAGAACAAACCACTTTGAATTCATCAACCAATGTACCATGTAATCTCAGACCATGTTGAGAAAACTGTATAACAAATTTTAGAAAAATTGTAATCAGCTGTGTAGTTCTTTTATTAATGAAGGTTGATAAATCATAGAAAATTTGAACATACATTCAAAACAGTTTAAAAGGAGAATGAGTTGGATATCTAAAATGGACATTACCTAAACTTGGAATTTCATGGCACTAATAAAGTTTTATACTTTCCATGCCATTGGATTTTTACTAACTTTGTTAGCTGAGTTATTGCAAGCCTGATTGAGGCTTACATCGACAAAGACACAATTACCATATGACTACTATTTCTTGAGTTATTGCAAGCCTCATAAGCTAAGGAACAATGCAGAAAATTTAGGAGATGTTCTTTGAGGTGACCGCATTGAGAATTCTGTATATAGTGTGAGTTTAGTTTCCTTCTCAGATTGTTATTCTTCAAATAACTCCTTTATTTTTTGGGAGTCAAGTAAAAAATAGCAGCTCTTTGTAATCCTATTTTCTTGCTTATTTACCAACTTTTTCAATCTATAATCCAGTTTCAAATGAGAAAGCCGCCGTTGTGCCAAGTTGCCTGTTGAGGAAAACTTGACTCTCCATCTGCGAAGAATTTCAAGGAAAAGATTGATGATGATTATCGAGTGAACCTGTTAGTAAAACTTATTAATTATTCTTTATTCTGATATCAAGATCGGAAGAGCACACGTTGATTTGCATCTCATTATGTACAACTTCTGTGATTTGCCTTTTTATCTTCTCCATACATATTTAGAGCATCTCCAATGCATAGTTAAGGTCGAATGTCAGCTCAAAATTCAACATGAGAGAGATACACTAAAAAAAAAATTGATGGGTCCCATATGTTTCTTATTTTCTTTTTCTTTTAATCACTTTAATCTCTTTTACCCAACTTTTTCTTCACTTTTTCTTCATCGTATGATGTGCAATGTCATATATCTACATTCTTCTTTACTATGTCAATCATTATTTTACTATTATTTTTGAATTTGTCTCTATCTCTCTCATCTTTTTTGAATTTCCTTCTATTTTTCTTCACTTTTCTCACTCTTCCCACTCAATTTCTCTCTCATTTTTCTCTCTATCTCTCTCATGTTGAATTTTGAGCCATGACATTCGACCTTGACTAGACATTGGAGATGCTCTTATGCTCTGTCCTCCATTTGGGCCATTTGTTTCTTTCAAGACTTCTCGTAGCTAACCTTAATTTTTTTATGGCACATAGGATTCTGGACAATCTTCTTGTTGCAGTTTTTGGGCTAAGGAGGGATGATCTGCCAGTAGATGTTAACTATAATTGCAGTTATTTTAAAAAAACAATTAATATTCTTTTTTTTTAATCTACTATGAGAAAAAACTAACACAGGTTTCGCACGCGTTCTCCCACTAATTTATATATATATATACACATATTTATGGGACTCCCGTGCATTACAAAATATTAATTAAATTATTTTTACCGACATATTCTTTAGAAGGGTTAATTTTACAAATGGTCCAGAACCTTTGTACTTCATATCAATTGAGTCCTCAACTTTTTTTTAATATTGCAGGTCCCTAGCTTTTCATAAATTAACTTATAAGGTCGTTTATGACTTTTTTGCCCTTACTTTAAAAAAAAAAACAAAAATAATTCTAAAAAATAGTTAAAAAAAAAAGAAACTAGAAATTTTCCCCACCTAATTAGCTAACTACTTATTCTACCTCTATCTGTAACCTGGCAAAAAATGACAAATACCTGTACTATTTTTGTTTTTGGAGAAATCTTTATTTTTTCCTGTAATTTTCGACGCAGCAAGATGTTCTCATCATACTTATCTAGTTACTTACTCACCTTTCAACTCAATGTAAATGACAAATTTTAGTAGTTATTTGCAGTGCAAAAGAGAAGATCCACAATTGTACTACTTGTTGTTCACTGTTAAAAATGACTCGAAAAAATGATTTTCAAGGAAAAAATGGTGCAGGTATTTATTATTTTTTTGTCATGTTAAGGATAGAGATAGAATGTGTAGCTGGTTAGATAGGTGCGAAAATATAACTTTCCTTTCTATTTTTATTATTTTTACTATCTTTGTTTTTATTTAAAAAAGGCAAAAATGTTATAAAGGACTTTATTAAATGTTGGAGACCTATGACATTGAAAAAAAATTGGGGACCTAGTTGATAGAAAGTGCGAAGTTTGGGTACCTTTTGTGAAATCTCTTTTTTTCTTGTGGAATGGTGAATTTTTTTTCGTAGAATGTACAAGTACTAATAGCAAGTTTAATATAGGGGAAAAATTAAAGGGAAAAAATATATTTTCAAATAATGTGTAGGGTGAAAAATGAGGGGGACATATTTAAGGATTTTGTTTATATTTTAAAACTTTTTTATAAATTATTTTGTCATTACTTTTTTTAATTATACAATTGATATTTAATTTTTTATAAAATATTATTATTTTAATTTATTATATATTTTTTTTGAAGGAGGAAAGTTTTTTTGGGCCCTCAAAAGAACTTCCCCCTTCCCCTATACGTTAACTGGTTTTGGTGGGAAAAAAACTTAAATTTTGGGTTTTTTTCCCACTCATTATGCTTGCTCTAAGCAATTGTTAATCATCATCTTTCATCGGAATTTCTAAAGAATCCATGGCTGGGTTCCTTACAGAGCCTAGGAACCAATGAGATGTTGTCAGGTGAGGTGTTAGTGTGTGATTAAGGATTGGGTTTCATAGCCTGAGTCTTAAAATTAAAGCAATAAAGTCACATGTCTGGTATTAAAAATTTAGTACCACCAGGTAGTACTTTATAGCGCGAGTATTGCGCCTATATGATTCTTAAATCTACTATTTAAAAATAAGTAATTGTCCTATTTGTTTGAGTTCTAGTTATCGCACATTTCTCACGTTGACATTAGCGGATACTGTTGTTAGAACGAGAATGTGGCTAATATAGGAGAAGCGGGGTATATATTACCATGTCTATGCCAATTTTTTTTAAAAGGAATATTCCATGAGTCAAGAACGAAATTCTAATCGTTATCATTTCAGTCTCTATCACGATTCCAAAGTTAATGCATTTTTTTGTCGAGTAAAGAAAAAATATGATTTTGATACACGTTAGTCAAATTCAAAGTGGTTACCAAAAAGAAAAAGTTAGTCCATTCAAAGTTACAAAAAATTGTAATTTCAAAAAAAAAAAGTTACAAAAAATTGTAAATTAAAAAAAAAAAAAAATGACAGTGAAGTCTAATATCGAGTGGTTTTTATGTTATGACAAATTTTACAGGTTAGAAGTTAAAACTTAAAAAATAACATTATGCACATAAACATCCTTATGCTGAATGCATGTTCTTCAAGAAAAGCTGCAATAAAATACCCATATAATTGTTTTTCCACATGAACATCCTTATGCTGAATGCATGTTCTTCAAGAAAAGCTGCAATAAAATATCCATATAATTGTTTTTCCACATTTTTTTTTTCTTTTTGGTTTAAGGGTTATGTAACAAACCATTTTGCAATAATGCTTGTATTGTGGGCCATTTAATAGATTTCTTTGCACTGTGTTTCAGCAAAATTTATATATGTGTATCTGTTTTTTTAAAATGTAGATTGTAACTGCATTAAAAAAACCACTTAATAATCTAACGAAATAAGGGCAAAATTGTAAATAGCAATAGATAGAAATAAAATAAAAGCTAAACCTAACTATATCATAATTTTTGATCCATTGGATTAAAAGTAAGCAATAGGTTAGAATTCCTTTGGAATACTAAATTATCACTTAATAATTTATTATGTAGATTGAACAATCCGGCTACAAAGCCTTATCTACAGAGCCTTATCTCCTATTAAGGAGCTTTATGGCTTACGTGGCGGAAATCTAATAAAACGTCCCAACTAATAGGGAGTCGTTTTCATTAGATTTCCGTCACGTAGCTATCTATCTCCTTAATAGGAGCTTTATTTATTTTTTTAGCAAAATTTATAGATTGAACTGATAAAATGATAGCACTTGTTGGTTTGTAAACTACTTTGTGAGCCCGCTAATTAATTCTGCAGGCATGCTGTTCTCCAACAAGGATGGTTTGAATTTGTGGTGATTTAATAATGCTAATCCATTTTCATGTCATTCACCTGGTTGTCGAGTCGTTAGTGGGACTATGGGAGTACATTAATACATGCCTTTCTTACCAATGTATTTTAATTCAAGTGAAATTGAAAACAAATTAAAACACTCCGGCGAAAGTGTATATAGCATTTCTACAAAATCAGATTTGGCTCCTTACACAGCGCTAGATAGCCAATAAAAATCAACCAAGTCCCATGACGGATTGTTTACTTAAAACAAGTTTATTGAACTGGTGAAACATATCCTTTTGTATCTTACATCGTCAAATGTTTTTGGGAATTGATTCTAGTATTCACAAATGTTCAGAAAGCCAAGTCCGTCATCGAACTGAAAAAGCTAACGGTTTAAGGTCATCGGACCAATTTTAACTAAATAATAGAAATACATTAAGTTTATCTAAAATAATATGGAAAAAGAACTTTCGATTTTATAATTTTTGAAATCTCTATTTATTGTTTAAAAAAATATTGAAATTTTATTGATTTTTTAAGAATACGTGACTTTGACTATAGAAAGAGAATACCACATTTGGTTATTTACTCAAAAGAATTGAGAATGTATGTCTATATTAAACTATTTTGAACAGGTTTATCCATAATATGACCTTAGTCTATGTGTCCGATCTTTTTTAAAAAGTTTAAAATTTTAATAGATAATTATTTTTAAAAAAAATCTATGATGAGCCAATGAATCATATTCGTCTTTATTTCACACAGTTGGATTGTTTTTCATATTGATTTCAGTATCAAATTTTTTTTAATTTATTTCTTAGGTTTTTTTTTTGTTAGACCAATTTTTATCTTTATTAATAAAGGATAAAATCTTTTTTATACAATCATATTTAATCCGCCTGAAGTGTTTATATTATTTGGTATTAGCAATAGTAATAAGAATCTTATCTTATATCTTTTATATGGATATATATATATATATATTAAAGTAGGATGGTTGTCATATGCAATTTTTCACGCCAAAGTCACTATCCTACTTTTATATACTTTTTTATTTTATTTTCTTTATTTATAATAATAATAATACTTTTTCATTAGTTACAACTATTATTTTATTTTATAATAATATATAAAAATATATATTTTTTTATTTCATATATAATATACTATTTGTTATCTATTAATTTTTATTATATCTATTCTGTTAGTTTTTAGGTTATTTTCAAATATTTGATATTTCTTTAAAATTCTAACAGTTGATAAATAAATTTCAAGTATTATGTTATTAGGACTTTTTGTCATTTCGATTAAGTGCCTATTTGTAATATTGATGATATAATAATAAAGTAAAATTATATCAGTTTCAAAACTTTTACTTTAATTGAATATGATAATCCACACGTCATAAAATTTAAAGCTATATGTTTAGTACTTGACTTAATTTATTATTTCTTTTTTTTTTGGTACCTGTATTGGTAAAAATTTAAATTGAGAGGATATAATAGTAATAATATTTGATGATAATGATTTAGATCAAAAATAAAAAGTTCTTTTAATTCTTTTTAGAGCTGAAAATAATTAAAAATTAATATTATGTATAAATGGTAAATCATATAGAATTTATCTTTTATTGTAATAATGTTTCCGTTGAGTTTTTTGTAACAGAAGACTGTGTACTTTATATTTCTTCAAATAGATATAGTGAATAGTTATTTCTTTAGAAAATGTATGGCATTGTAAGAGGAAATGCAAAATATAATTTTTTTCAAAATATATAGTTGAGAATGAATGTGGAAAAGAATTTATTCTGATAAATCAATATCATTCATACCCTATTGAATAAAGACCTAAGTGTTTGGTACTTCTAGAATTGTATAAATTTCGTATGCTTTTTTTTCCATAGTTTCTTAGGTTTTATACTCAACATGAAATTAATTTTGTAAAATTTCCTCACTCTCATTTTATTAATTAATAATATTATTCTATGAATGACAATATAATTAGTTTGGTGTCAAACGAAAATCGTATACGTTTCAATTTATTTTTTGTTTATGCATATTAGTAACATATATAATGAGTATGTAATAAAATTACGATAATTTATTTTTTCAAATCACTATGTATTTTTAGTTAATTATTCTATTCCATGCAACTTATAAGTATACAACTAGTAGTAATAATAATAATAATAATAATAATAATAATAATAATAATAATAATAAAACAAATAAATAAATAGCAATTCACTCTTAGAACAAGTCAACAGTGTTCTATAAAAGGTCAAAACACCTCACCAAGACGTTTTCCCCATGTTCCGAGCAGAGGTAAGAAAGCGAAGAGGGACAACAAAATCCCAGTTACGGTAAGAAAGATTCGGGAACTTTTTAGCAACACGCGAATATGCCACACATTTCCATTTTGTAAGGAAGATTCGTTACTCATAATTCGCATCTTTTCTCCCTTTTATATAAAAGCCACTTCCCCATTTTCTTCCTCATCTGTCATCAATTTTTCAACTCCCATAACAGGTTCCGTTCATCTTTTTCTCCCTCTCTCTGCCAAGAATTCCCATTCCTTAGGTAACCATCTTTCAATCTCTGGAAATTTTGTAATGGAACCCTCTATTTCGATTTTCTTGATTTGTTGTAGCTGTAATTACATTTTGGGTGTTTAATTGAAACCCCAGCTGGGATGGATTGTTCTCTTGTATTTAATTGGCGAAATCTTGAATCTTGTTGTGGAAGTGTAGAGAATAAGAGGATTATTTCCTGGTTGCATTTTGTGGTTCTTCTTGTTGTTCAATATTAATGTGTTTTCTAGGATTTTTCTTGTTTCTTGTGGACATTCTAAATCAATGAATTATTGGATTACCCTAAGTTCTTGACTCCATCATGAATAATGGAAAATGCAATTCCAGATTTTGATTTTTGCTTAATTTCGTAATATGTGTTGATTGAATGACTAAACAAATAAATGTATCTCCCTGATTTTACATGGGATCTTTGAAGGGAATACCAGAGCGCTTAAATGGCTTACGTTCAAGCCTGATGCCATCTATCTATGAAAATATGCGCGAGCGAATCAATCTTTTAATGAAAAGAGTCAGACTATTTTGCATGCAAGGGGCCTATTGGAAACTGATTATATGTAAACAAATATCTGATCTCTCCAGTGGCTTAAGTTTTCGGTGAGATGAACTCTCCCCATCAGTCATTAATCCCAAAACGACCATCTTGCATGCAATGGGCTTATTGGAAATTAAGAGCGTGTTTGATGGGAAATATTTTCCATGGAAAATGTTAAATTCAGGAAAATTTTTTTTTTCCATCTTTCTGCGTTTGATTGACAAATGGATATGGAAGGGAAACAGCTTAGTTTTTAAATATTCACATGTTCTGTCATGGAAAATGAAAAACTTTCGAGCTTGTGAAACAAGCAACACATTGAAAGAGGAAGGGACTTTATTTGTCACTCAAAATCTGGTGTCTGAAAACCTGTCATATAAAATGGTGTAGGGGAGGGGTATTAGCAAATAAGGTAGAGCCAAATATAATGGAAATATTATTTGAATGATGCCCTGGAAAAGCTCCTAGTTTGATATTTTGAGCAGAAAAGAGGGTGCCATTTGATGATAATAAACATACAACTTGTGGCGTTTTGCAAATCATTATTAGCCCAGTATGTTCTATTTAGATAATGGGTGGTTTTAAATATAGGATTTCTTTGAGACATTCAATAATTTGAGTTCCCCACTCTTTATATGATTGTTGGCTTGAGCCTGAGAATAATTTTATTTTCTTTGTTTTTTCGTGTCTCATTAAAGTTCTTACTTCATTCAGTAGGCTTCAAAGACCGGTGCATCTCAACTTCTCCTAGTTGAGATCTATATGTTATTCCTGGCAATCAGTCAAATTCAATTGACTGGTTGCCGAGTAACATATGAGTCCCGAGACCACATTGAAGCCTAGTAAAGCCTTAAATGGAATTCATGGAGTGCATCTGGTGCCTCATGCGCCATTTGCATATGAAGAGATAAAACATCATGGAGAGTTGCATCAATCTACTTATGGAAGATCCTTCTTTAGTGGCATCCAAAGCCTAAGAATACAGTAAGTGAAAAGATCTCCATTCTTGGTTACATAAAATAAAGCAATTTTGTTTTTCCAATTTAGGGTGATTTAGAAAATTAATGATCGTTTTTTTCCACTAAGATGTATATTTTCAACATCATCATCTTATGAACCAGGAAAGTATGGCAGCAACGACCTGCTTGTATGAGACCAATCCATAGTTGTGTAAATGGTATTTGCTAAGACTAAATTTGCTTTTGGGTTTTTGAAGCATCTTTGTAAATTAATGACTGGTGCTTCTATATTTATTTCCTATGCTAACGTAAGCTCTTCCGATCTTGTCAGGCGATAGAAACATTGCGGAAACAGTTGTAAATGTGCTTACTTCACTTCCTTTTATTGCCCTCGGGATTCAGGCACCGAGGTTAGTTAGTTATCCTCTACTATGGGTAGAGAGGATTGTCTGGACTCGTTGAAGAACCCTAAAATAAAATTAAATAAATAAAATGGGAAAAGCAGAAAAGAACAAACTGCGCTTTTGATAACAGAAAAGGTGCAATATATGCTTTGTAGCACTTTAAACATCTTTCTTTTCTGATGATGCAGGAAGAATTTTAATTGTAAACTCTATGCTAATTCATTAATTGGAGTAGGCATTGCCTCCAGTATGTATCATGCTTCAAGAGGAAAATTGAGGAAGTATCTCAGATGGGCCGACTACACAATGATAGCCACAGCAACAGTGGTTTGTATAGTTGATTGAATATTTGAATCATTCTAAATTTTACGGGTTGAGTACCGGAATGAAAATTCTGATGCATAAATAAATTTTAATATGTGAATGCTTAAAGTTAGAAGTATTCTCTGCACTGTCCACATGGTATCACAAATCCTTCTCGAGTAATGCATTTATCCTGCTCCAAGTGAATTGAAAGTCTTGTATTGGTGTAAATTAAGCCACAATTGGCAGCATTGTAAATTTCTTCTTGTATTTTCTCATCGGATTTTAAATATTTTTGCTTTTGTCTCTTAAATGTTTGCCTATATCTTTGTCTCTTTTTTGGTCGACTTGCATAATAAACCAGAACTTGATTTTTCTTGCAGTGCCTATCCAGGGCACTTAGGAACGAGAACCCAAAGTTACTGATGGCAGCTTCAGCTTTCCTTCTACCAATTCAGCCTCTGATGGTATCAGCCGTCCACACAGGGATGATGGAGGTAGAATCTTTCATCTCTTTTCTAAAGTTATTAGATTTACTTTCCCTACCCAAGAATCTCTAACTTTCTATTCTCCGACCTTTGAATACTGATATTTTATGTCTGAAAATAGTGAATTTTCGGTAGGAATGGTTAGTGCTAAATATTGCTTTTGTTATTCAAAACGGGATGGCTCTGATTCACTCATCGTTCAGGTTGCATTTGCAAAACGAGCATTTGAAGATCCGGACCTCAGGACGGCCCATAACGTGCACAAGATGTCATCATTGGTAGGAGGTGCACTTTTCATCGCAGACGACATTTTCCTGAAACTCCATACTTGCATGCTGGTTGGCATCTCGCGGCGGCTGTTGGTGTTGGCACATGTAATAAGCTTCTCAACGAGTCAAGCACCTCGTAAAATTTGTCGAAACTACAATTTTCCCATGGATAGACCTTTCTCGAGTACCGGACGGAAAAAAAGTGCCAGGCCAAACTATATAAGGATTTGTATCTGTAATTTATACAAAGACAAGAAGCCTGGTGAGATTGTTGTGGCATTAGCTCAAAAGAATGTTTGTATTCTGCCGGAACTCTATTTGTATATATAGTATGCAGAAGGCAATTCATGTTGCCTCGGAACAAATTATTCCATTTTGAGAAGGGTGAAATCTTTGGAGTGATTTTTGCCTAGCAAGTGATTTTCCTTGTAATTGTAAACACTTGATATAAATAAATAATAAATGTTCGAAGGACTCAAAATTTCTTTGATGCTTTTTTCTTTTTATTTTCTTGGGCTTCTCAATCATATTACGGGTGTGGTCGCCCTTGAGAGTTCAGGGTCGATTCCTTCCCTTGGGTGCACCAGAGATGTCTTTCCCAGACTGGCCCCAAATTGATCGGTTAAATTTGAAAATACTTAAAAAAACAAAATGTAATGAATTAAAAAAAAAATTAGAAAAGAATTTAAGAAATAAAAGATTATAAATGGATCAATAAACAAAGTAAATAGCTCATCTGTTCTATCTTCCGTGCGTGGATTGCAGAACATAGCCGACCCGTATTGAATTCATCCTGTTGCCATCCTCAACCTAAGTCTTGCATCACCTCAGCGTCTAAGAGGTCTAGAATATTCGTTCACGTGAACAAATAACTTACACGAGGATATGAGATGATTAAATACTTGTTAAGACTTAAACCACGCTAGACGCAAAGGTCAACAAGTCTTTCAATAATCATAGATATGATATTACTTTAACAATTTACCATTCTTTACAAATCCAATTTGTTAAGATTAAGGGTACTTGTCTTAGTCGGAAAGCACTCTTACCAGTATGTTATATCTGAGTTCGAGTCCTTCCATCCCTCCCCAATAATCCTCAATCTGTACTTTAAAAAAAGAAAAAAAAAACTGTATAATTTTCTAATTATTATTATTATTATTTTTAAGAGGGGTGACATGGGAAGAAATAATAAAAATTGCATTATATGAACGAGGACGAATTAAAAGCAAAGGGATTGCCCGCACGAATGGGTGCGGCTGACTTGATAATGTACATATATGAAAAAATAATGTTGCTTATAATAACAAAACATTTATTGTCAAATAATGGTTGGAAAGGAGATAGTATTTTCATAGTGTTATATATATAATTGTTCAATAATGTTTCAATGTTTAAATTACTAAATTTTGGAGGTTGGAAATAAGTAACAGTTGATGTTAATTAGTTGAGCCTCTATTATTACAACCCTTGGGTCAGTTTTCACAGTATTTGATTTGATTACATTTTTTGGCAACACTGCTCAAACGAAGTGTCACGTATATTCACGTACACAAAACCTATGCATTCATTGTATCGTCCACGAATAATTGGTGAAAAAATACATACCCTATATAGGATATCTATATATACCTATATTTAACTATTTATCCATCATATCTCAAAAAAATTCTGATACTTTAGAAGTACTGAGCACTCGATATTCTTGACCAATCATAAACTCACATGTGAAATTTAAGGCTCAAATTAAATAAGAAATTGGGATTCTTGAATCAACATGCGGATCTCTGATTGGTCAGAAGTACCGAGTTCAATACTGTGTCCATATTGACGCCATAGGTGAAAGAAATCGAACGTGCTTTCTTCTACGTGGCATGCTATAGTGAATCTAGATGTTTGGCGCTAGAACAGATGTTCAGTTTTAAGGTTTTATCACAAAATGTTGACCCGTGAGTCGGGGCCCAAGTCTCCAACAATCCTAAGTCTAGTTGATTTACATGCATTCCTATAACTAAGCCCACCACTTGTTATTTAGAATATCATCTCAAAAAGTCATTTTTTGATACAGATTGTAATTATGAATATAACTCAAGACCAGTATATATATCGCATGTGCGTACAAGACATGTGAGAAATACAGGCTAGAAGGTCGAAGATGTCCCGGCACACTGGTATGAATGAATAAGAGAAGAGAGAGTCTGTATAAAAACCTACACATTTCTCATAATCTCATTATCATTGTCAAGTCACTTCTCATTAATTCCCCCATCCCAAAATCAACCAAAATTTCACGCCTCCCCTTTTTAGTTCAATTCCTCCTTTTGTACTTTATTTGCCTTTTTTGTATCCCTGTTAAGTCCTTATCTCTGCTACTTCAAAATTCTAATGCCTCCCAGCCTCTATTCTATTATTTCGTATTGTGTGTGAAAAGTAGTTTCAAATTCCCTCACACCACCAAAACACCCCAAGGCAGTGTGGATGGTTCATTGTAGTGTTCACGGCGAAGGTTATCATCAGTCGGCCGGACGACACCTTCGGCCACTAGCCCCGAGGGCCACGATCAATTCCATCAGTAATAGTGCATCATTTTCTGAAATGCCAAATCCTTTTTGCTGTTTCATTCACTCCCATGATATCTTTTCATCAAACCATCGAATAGGTACGTCATTAGGAAGGATTGGACATTACTGGACTCTATATTTCTCTTTCTTTGTTTTTCTTTTTTCGGGTTGGTAATCGATTTTGATTTTTGAAATTTCATTTCTTGTAGTGAGTGTGAATGATCATTATGAATTGAGAAGAGAGGTTAATGAAGAGCCTTTGTTCATGAGCTCGAGATGGAACCCGACAGCAGAGCAATTACAAGCCCTTAGAGAAATGTATCGGCGTGGAATAAGAACTCCGTCGGCTCAACAAATCCAGCAGATTGCCGCAATGCTTCGCCGGTTTGGTAAGATTGAAGGGAAGAATGTGTTCTACTGGTTTCAAAACCACAAAGCCAGGGAAAGGCAGAGAAAACGTCGTCAACAAGAACCGATATCGTCTGGAAAATGGAAATGCGATGCCTTTGAGAATCATGAAAGGGAACTACAAGGTATATATTCAACTTCTGTCATTACAACCTTATTTTTGTACTTTGAGGGACTGTTTCAATATTTTCTGTCTTTTAAGTTCGACATGAAATATTTTATGGTATCCCAATTGTGCTGAGTTTGGTTTCATAGACCAATGTAAACTAGCCATTTGCGCGTAGAGCACCCAATTAACTAATTAATCGGACCCTTTATGTGCAAGTGACTAGTGACTTAGCCAGAAGATGGTCAAAGGAGAATCGACAAACAGGGGTGGCCAGAGATCAGGATGGCCACCCCTATCTATGTCACTGCAAGTGACGGTACTCTTTTGATATGAGTATAGAACTATATATACCTAAAGTAAAAAGTCTATTACCCACAATGAAAAGTTTTTGTGAAGATACAAAATTTCTCATTTGCGCACGGGCAATAACGCGCCATGGTTGCTCGACATGTAGGCCTGCACGACCCCAGCCGTGCTAGCATCTGCACGAGGCTCTGGCTCACTTTCCTCCTCTAGGAAGTGTTATTCTGATTCTGTATTTTCTAGGAAGTGAAGAGTTTGAACTGTAATGCATTCTCCTTCCTATGTAAAGAAATTGCTTGATTTCTTTAGCAGGTTTGAGCAGGATAGACAGAGAAACTAAACATCCTAAGATGCTGCTAAGCACCTTAAGATGCACCTCACATTCAGAGGTATGTATAGCCTTCCTAAAAAAAGTAAATTCTACCTTGTCTTTATATTGTGAAGCATTAAGACTTTTGTCCTAGATTAACACAAAAATCTTCCTATCAGAGACAACATTAAAGGTCAAAGTCTAAATTCAGATTTTAAGCATAATAATGAATCCTTTTATATGATGGTAAAAGATAGGGGCTCAAAAGCTGCAAACTGTAGAAAAACATCAGAATTTCTTGATCAGTGTGTAAAAAATTCTCAGCCTTTTTCTTAACTGTAAAATTTGTAGGATTCTGCATCAATGCATAGAGACGGGTGGATACAGTTGGAATTGCAGGAACAAAAGACAGTTGAAAAGAATGAAATCTGTCCATTGAAAGATTCAGATCAAGAAAATATGAAGCATTTTCTTGGCCTGAACCTCAGCTTGTCACTGCCATTCAAGAATGATGAGATGGGAAATCTTGGAAACGGGAAAAAAGAAAAGTCAACTTTAGAGCTATTCCCAATTGGGAGAAATGACCAGAGAACTGATCTTTATTCCACTGAAGAGGGTGCTCATTTTTCATGCATGAAAATTACTCCAAAAGAATTCTTTGAATTTCTTTGATTTTGGAGGCTTTTGTAATGTACTAGTCTTTAATTTAATTCAATAGACTGGAAGGATTTTGTAATTGTGGGTTTTCTTTTCAATTTCTGTGAAGTTTTATTAACCAAGTAGGTTCCGCTTTAGGATAACTGTTAAAAAAATTCAAAAGTAAGAGCCGCTTTGGGACGACGGTTAAAAAATTCAAAAGTAATCTTTTGAGATTCGTACGCTGTTTTTAAATTTGTTCAGATAGTTTTTCAAAAGTACTTATATTGTTTTAAGAAAGAGGGTCGAAGGTGACCACTCATGAAGTACTTCAACAAGAATAAGTGGCAAAGCCACGACGCACAAACTTCTATTAGACTGCACATTCATTATAAGGTACATTCTATAATATCTTTTGAACACTATAAAGGATTGTGTGTCAACACACTATTAATTGTATTGGGTGAAAGGCCCCGTAACACACCCAATGGTGTGTTGCCACACAGTCTTTCCGACACCATTTATAGTGTCCACAGGACACCATAGAAAGACCGCTCATTATAATCATCAGTTAAAGTGCCCTTTCATTGTAATGTGATGGATCCATCACATCAATAAGAGAGATCAAAATCTAGCAGCTCCACATCCGGTTCTTCTATGATATCCTTTGAAGACCATTTATGGTGTCCAAAGGACAATGTGTCAACCCCCCATTGTGTTATGAGG
Source organism: Nyctanthes arbor-tristis (assembly GCA_963692815.1). NCBI lineage: Eukaryota > Viridiplantae > Streptophyta > Magnoliopsida > Lamiales > Oleaceae > Nyctanthes > Nyctanthes arbor-tristis. The sequence goes on from CAVNYN010201335.1 coordinate 65,498, forward strand.
CCTATCACCCAACACACTAAATGAGTGATTGCCACACTGTCCTTTGGACACCATAACATGATGTCCTTGTGCCATTCCCCATCTCTAATTTATACCTAATTGCAATCAAAATGCATTATAATTTGTTAAACGGACCCTAACCTATCTAGTGCCCGTGATGAACATTACCAAAGACCTAGATAGACAATATTCTAGCATTTCTGGGAGGTGCCGTTGTGAGCATATTGGATGCATGTTATGTGGATTTGAAGATCCACGTGGTATGCATCCATGCACTCACATGGGACGGGAGGTGCCATAACGACACTTACTGGAAGTGCCACAAAACTACCCCCTGATAGAACCAAAGGAGATTCAGTTTTTCCAGTATATAAAAGATTGGTTGATAAGATCCTAAACCTTTTCTTGCCCCAACAAGACAAACAAATTCAATGACTAGCCTCCAGCCTCTATAGCCTTGCTGCTTGTTTCCTACCCAAATTCAATGCTTTAGGATATTATTATGCCTAAGTTTACTGAACAGTTGTTCAGGACAAGGGAACTCGGCAACTGACTTCCCTAGACCTCCAAGTTCAAGGGCGTATCGCCTGACCACCAAAAGATGAGGGAAATCTCACAACTGACTTCCATAAAACCCCAAGTTGAAAGGGCGTATCGCCCAACTTCCAAATCAAGAGCTGCGAGAGGCAACACCTGCTTTTCACATTGGGATGAGGATTACCCGGATTGGATGGTTCCTAAACGGTCATATGTATGACAAATCAATTTCAAGACTGAAGCTCACGTACAGGTTATGAAGAAGGAAGAATCACACCCTTGTAAAGAAGCAACTGAAATTATATGCAGAAAACTGATTTTAGAATAAAAGAAACATTTTTTGCACACTCCTTTGCCTTGTTAAGTCTAAGCTTACTCTATCCACATTATTATGCCAAAGAAAAGTTTCTAATGTACATATATTCAAAGGCTAGGAGTAGCACAGGTAACTTCTGATTATAAATATCACCAAGTTATGACTGCGTGTAAAGAGGCTCGGGATCTATTTTTCTTTGAAGCCTGAAAGAGGTAAGAAACAGGAAAATAAGGTCAGTGATTTGAACATGGTCGTTGTGCATAGAAGACACTGAAAGCATCTAGCTACAAGCAATGAAAGATATGAATGTATTTCTATCTGGAAACTGAAACTAAAGGAAACAGGCTCCTTAACAAGCTCTAGATGTGTCGTCAAAATCTAACAAAACTATTCAGGTTTTCCACACGCCACAAGCACCGTGATATTCACCAATAAAATAGTTGGTGAACAAAGGGATTCTAACAGGAGAAAAAAATGAAAAAGATGTGGAAAATTAAGGTGAGAAACCCTAAGCTTGAAAGTTTCATATTAGATAAAACTGATAATAGAATACTAGGATCCGGCACTTTACTTTTAACTTGCTAAGTCATTGATCATCTTATGCTGCTGCACTTTAACAGCTAAAACTTTGTTTTATGTACTCCAAGCTCAACAATTAAACAAGATCCAGAGCCAGCTTGGTTATAGGAATTTCAAGTCTAGAGTTCTCTTATTAGTACTCTAAAATCTATCGAATTTTAAACGCCAGTTAAAATTTAGCATCAAGGCTTTCGCAGCATACATGCATTGGCAAATTGGAGATGCACCTGATTTACTATTCATGCTGCAATAATTCTATTATCATTGTTTCTAATATCATTGAATGTCAATATATAAATAATCGTCACTCACCAATTATCCTCAGTCCATTTACAACCATCAGTATCCACCACATGCAAACTGTAAGCATGCCGTGATTTTGAGGATCTGTTCTCAAAACTGTAAAAAGAAACAATGTCTCATGTTAAGTACATAAAAAAAAAAAAATTAAATGTAAACTTATCCAAGAATACCCTCCCTCTCTCCCTCAAATATAACTAAACATGATTTAAGCTGAGAAATCTGACCTTTGATGAATAAGATCCCCATGAATGACTACCAAGGAGCCAGATTTGACTTCGATGGGAACAAAGTCCTTTTGATCATAGGTTGGGGACAGCTTATCAAAGTGAACCCCATTCTCATCTCTAATGAATCTTCTCACAAGGCCATCTGGAACGACCAAGAAGAAAAATCAACTCCCCACTCAAGATGTTTTGAGGTTGCAGGGGCAAGATAAACAAGGCTGAAAATGAGATGCTAATACCTTCATGGGATCGTGGGATGGCCCAGAGGCAGCCGTTTATAATTGTTGCATCTTCTAGAGCTAACCACAATCCTGTGCAAGTTGGTGGATCTGTGTATAGAAATGAATTGTCCTGGTGTGGCACCACTTCACCACCAATCCCTGGTTGCTGGCAATGATACTCATATAAATTATCTTCATGAAGACTGAATGAAATGAACACACCTAAATAGAAGATTTCATCAAATCTGACACCACATGGAAAGGGGCAAATTATGCAAAGATCATGAACTTTATGCATTCTCACAATTCTGGTGGGCCTGTTAATTTCTGCTATCAAGCAATGTATATCATCACAAGTCACTCATCCAATGTTCCCCTAAACTGATAGCCCGGCAAATATGCATGGACATATATATGGATAATTGATTACATGAACCGTTATGAGTATGATATAGCAAATTACAGAAATCCCTCAAACGAAAGGATTTTTTTTTTTTTTTTGGTGTGTGTGTGTGTGTGTGTGTGTGTGTGTGTGTGTTGGGGTGTTTTTGTTGGGGGGGCGGGCAAAGGAAAAATTATCCTGTGTTATCCCCGGTCATATTGTAATACAAATTGTTATTCTACCTCAAACACGAAAACAAACTTTCTGACTACTCACCTCCAAGGTCCAGAAACTCCAATACGACAACATTACTCCTGAATGTGAGTCCAAATGCAATACTATTATGCACATGCAATTGTAAATAGCAGCATTTGACTGAGAAAATTAGAAGCGGACTTCCGATCTCCTTTGTAAACATGGTCAAAGGAGTCTTGGTCATACTCATAAGAGTTTTTGGAGAACCAGCGTCAAACCCAGCCAAGACCCACATATCATCTTAGACTTGTGTAAGTATGAAGTCTGAGGACCATCTTAGAAACAGAGGAACTGTCTTTTCAAAAAATTGAAGGGAACTTCAAAATAGATAGTCTAATATGCAGCATTTTAAAAGCACTATTTTATTTTCAGTTATCAGAATACATTTGCTCCTTTTTTAAGGATCAGAATCCAGATAAGAAAAGTTGGATGTGAACTTTGCAAGAAAATTTAACATGAACGGGAAGTACCTTAAAAATGTACATGGATTGTATTATCACTGGCCTTCTGTACCCCAATGAGCACAATAAGCTTGACGCTTTCTCTGAGCTTGAGAACTTCTTAAATACTGGGTCGTTCCCGTGTAAATCTGCAAAATAATCAAATAATAGATAATGCAATATAACAATAAATACTTTCGATAAAGCATATTCAAGATATACACAATTCCATATTAAAATAAATAAAGTTGTCAACTTCCTCTCTCTCTCTCTCTTTTTTTTTTTTTTTTTTGTTGGGGGGGTGGGGGATGGGGTGAGGGTGGTGGGGTTGGGGTATTAAAATTCACTTTATAATGGAAAATATCCAACATACCATGCCCAACTTTGTTAATCGAGAGTTCCTTTGGTTGCTTTAGGTTACCATCAGCATCGAATGCTTTCTCTGTTGGAAAAAGGAAATCCATATATCATTTCAAAGTGAAAGTATAAAAACCAAGGCATTAAGAGAAATACATGTAAGTATCCAAGTATCTCAGGTGAAGAAAATAACCAAGACTAGATATCGGGCATGAATGGATAAAGTTTAACGGTCCTAGTTACATCACTACTAACACGTAGAATGACTGAGATATCTTGGACCCTAAACATACTAATAAAACAGAAGCTTAGGATTTAGGAAGCCGGATTTGCAACTTCCAAGTTCCCTCAAAAGTATATTTTGAAATAACAGAAAGGAACTCTCAATAACTTAATAACTTATATACAAAAAAAATAAAATTCTTTATCCACAAACTTTTTCTTCAGCACCATCTATCACATTCCAAGTATCAAATGAATCAAACAAAATTCATCTATCATAATTAGCACACAAAAATTAACCATAATTTTAAGATTTAACGACTAATTGATAAAAATTAGTACCTTCAAAGAAAAATGAAATCTTTTCAGCACTCTCGAAGAAGTAGTCGTCAGTCAATTGTTGCTGGAACTCAGAACAAAAGAAGTAAGCAAAAAAGAAGAGTCCTCAAAATTCTAACTTATTCCCTCAATAAACCAAATTAAGCTACAAAAAAGGAAAGCCAAAATTTGGATATTCATAAGCAGTAACAAAAAATGGAGCAAAGCTCAAACTTTTACTTGGTTCGTAGTAGAAAAAATTGAAGCAGTCTGGGAACAATCAAATTCATCAAGCAATTGATCCATTCTTTTCCTCATGGATTCTATATCTTCAGGGCTTGCAAAGGATTCCAATACTAAATACCCTGTTCCATTAAAAAACAAATTAGAAACGACTTCACCATATGTACACCTGTTCTTAATACTTTTCTTACTACCTTGAGAGTTGAAGAACTGAAGTTGATCAGAATTGAGGTTTCCAACGATACCCATCTCTGAAATTGCACCTTCTACTCTGTTGTTGGGATTCGCCAAGTTTTTATTTTTGAGGGAAAATCGGCCTGATGAACTCTATCAACGTCAGGACTCAGGTCCAACCTTTGAATCTGGGAATCTTTCTGTGGTAGGCCTCAAACATTTGATTTCTGCACATTAAGGTCTCTAACTTTGTAAAAGTTTGTGACTGGGGTCCCTTTTTAATGTTGATTTGATTTGATTCTTCTTAACCTCTCTCTCTCTCTCTCTCTCTCTCTCTCTATATATATATATATATCTCTATACACACACATATGTATATCGAGACGGTTCCACTTACCTATAGATTTAACAAATAATTTTGACAAAGAATTTCATCCTTTAGATTGAAATAATCCTACGACTAGATCTAATTCATCAAAAACCAATTAAGATTTTTGTAAGCCACCCGAACTCTCCAAATTTAGCTCTTAATCATTCCTTAATAATCTCTAATCCCACATCTCAGTCTCACTCTCTCCCTCCACAATTGGCAAACTCACTCTGCATGTCTTCTTCTCAAACCATCCTATAAACAAGAATGCATTGGGATTTCCTTAGGTTTATAAAGTAATCGTTTTAAATTGTTCTTTAAAAAAAATCATATTAAATTGTTATACAAATATTGACGATAGTATTATCATAAATAATTAAATAGTCAACATTTCAGTACGTTTATACTAGAAATTTTGAGGTAGTTTTACTATGGTTTGTATGTGGAATCTCTAGAAAGAGGAAAAAAAATATGCGGCTCAAACTTGAACAAAGACACTAAAAATTGTTGGCATTTTGATAATGATGCCTTCATCTTTTTTTAATATATCGATATAAAGACGAACGCATTGCGGCAAGATCATAGAAAAATAATCAAGAAAACTAATCCCAAATTATTGGCCAATTTATGTTTTTTTTTTTGGGGAATATCTATATGGTTGCAATTTGTAAATACTGGTCTAATTCACTTTGGGTATGATAGAAAGGTGGATTGCATTTTTAAGAGTTGATGCCAAAGTTCCGATATGTGGTTCTACCTATTTTAGAGAGAGAGAGAGAGAGAGAGAGAGAGGCTTGGGCTAAGAATGATTCGGAGAGAGACGACATGATTAGGGATGATAAAGGAGTTAAGTTTGGAGAGTTTGAGTGGATTACAAAAATGTTAATTGGTTTTTGATGAATTAGATCAAGTCGTAGGATAATTTCAACCTAAACGATGTAATTCTTTGCTAAATTTATTTGTTAAATCCATAGGTAAGCGGAACCGTCCCGTATATATATATATATATATAGTGAAAAGGAAAGAAAAAAAATAAAGACACCTCAGATCTCCTTTCATACTTGTATACACACACACACACTCTTCTACATGTAAATATACAAATTTGGTTAAAATTATGTTTTGATGAGGAAGAGTTCCATTTTACGTGTAGATAAAAATTTAATTATAACTACAAAACATATACTCTATCCGTACCACAAAGATAGGCCACTTGTTGTCTTTTAAGTTATAGTTGAAATATTAGTTTTCTTATATTCTTATATATTCCTATTTAATGTGTTAACAAATATATTATTCTTAAATAAAAGACAAAAAAGACAAAGAAGTACTATATATGAGCAATGGAAATTAATCCATTCTATTTCTATTCTGAAATAGAATTTGGTTAAACCAATTAGATCTACATCTTGTAGAAGTTACACGTACTACACAAATCTTTGAGACTCATTTTCACCTATTCTACTTTGGAATAGAAACAAAACACTAACTAGAATGAAGCCATCAAATCTTGAACTAAAATTTGAATCCAAACCTGTTTCTATTGTCTCATACAATGATGGCACCAATGTGCATCACAAAAATGTATACACGTGATTTTACAAGCAACTAAAAAATCAATACAAATACAATCAATAAGGCAATAAATAAGTTATGTATAGTATATACTTACAACATTATGTACGAGGAGAATTAGATAGTACTGAACTATATTGAAGAAAAAAATTGTAATCCTGCTTACTATATATACAAAACATGGATTTGAATGTATGATATTAGAGTTACTTTCGCGTGATGTACAAGAAGATACAGCTGCTCCCTGTCAAAGAATGGGGCAAAGAAGTCTTAACCACGTTGCCATAGCCGAATCCAGTTTCCATTTGCCCCTTAATCAAGAGGGACAAGAACTGAAAAACTCGCAATCATGAAGGGATCAGCATCATCATGTGCTTACTGATTGTCTCTTGGGGGGGTTCTTTCGATGGAATAATCACGTCTCTGTTTTGTTCACCATCCGGCACATGCAATCTGGACATGGAAATGAATATATAGAGTCACTTGGTCTTTTAAGCTCAATCCCCTTTGAATCGCTATGTGCTCGCATGTGGAGCATTTGCCGCTTGAAACTTCTCCACCTGGTAGAAGAATCCCAAATGAAGTTGAGTAATGAAGATGGTGAAATGAAATCTGTCCTAAGATTAAATCCAGGATTGCATTTTAACACACATGAGCTTAAAACATTATAAATAGCTCATTATCTACTTTGTGGCAAATCAAGAAGGTTTTAATCTTTATATCCATAATAACATGACCGTTATGGGCCACAAAGTAACATACTAAAGTGGAGTGGGGAAGAAAATTTACTAGAGTGCATATTATTTTTGCATTAGTCAAAATCGAGCAATTCTAAGAAGACATGAATGGATGACTTATATAAGTGACATTCTCATGTGGCACCATTTCACTGATGATGATCACAATTCACATGGATATTTTTCGATCATCCAATGAAATTATGCCACACCTACAATGTCACTTATTCACGTCAGATTTTCATGTCTCCCTAGACTTTTTGATCAGAATCTGGTTTTTATTTGCAGTATAATCAAGATATTTATTGTGACTTACGTTCATTCAATCCCAAGGGAAGGGGTCGAACAAGCTCCAAAATCCAAAAGTTTGAAGTGGTTTATAAAGATAGACCAAAATTTTGGATTTTCCAGGAACCTAGCACTTTATAGTCCAGCTAAGCCGGGGAACATTGGGAGGAAAAGAAAGAAACAGGCAAGAAATGTGTAAAGATGGCACTGCAACAAAGGGAAAAATTGAACATACCCAATGTTTAAGTTGTCAAATAATAACGCCAACCTCCGCTTATCTGGCCTAATTGTTCTGGAGTGTCCACCATACAAGTACCTTCTGTGCCCTAAAAGAAAATGGGGAAAGTTTCCACCTTGAGTTGTTACAAATACTTCACTGTGAACTCAAACTGTGTAGTCAATCGCAGCCATTCTGGAAGAGTGATTCTGAAGACAGTGACTCGAGTCAAGATATGTTCTAGTATAAGGTCTTGAAACTGCAAATTCTAAGAAAAGAAAGAGAGGAGATGTATGTAAATGAACATTTATATATTTTGTAATCCCCAGTTCACCTGAAAAGGAGCCAGTTCTTCTCTAGATGCCAGCATCTCTTTTGTTTGTAAAAGAGGAAACATTTCCAATAATGGAGCCATGTATCTGTCGGAGTCGTATATCCTTCCAGATGCTAAAAATATAGAAGTACTTCTGTCGAAACCCATCCCCCTTAGCATCAAGCCAACCTGATCAAATACGATGTAGATAATAAGTAACATATTTAAAAAGTGCCTGTAGAAAATAACAAATCAGATCATCTACTAATAGTGACAACTAAAAAGGTCCTCATGCAAGCAGATAAAATAGAAGGGGATTTCAAGCATATATTCAATATAACCAAGTCTATGGATAAAAGTCATGATTAATACGACCGGTGAAAAGATGAAGATCAGTTAAGGAATTATCAAAATTATGAGTTAGTTTATTGGATCCTATTGCAGATAGAAATTGGACAGAAAAGAAACCATAAGTTTGGCAGATATCATTTCTTGCAAAGCATGACAATAAAAGTAGTCAAATGTGCAGTAATAAGGGAGAGAGGTTAGAAATCAGACTTGAAAGGTAAGTATTAGGAATAAAACTTGTGTCAATACCCTCTCACAGAGGTCAGATATGGTATTTGTGATCTTAGATGTGAGGTCTACAGAAGTGATTGATATATTGGCATGCCTATTTATCTTTTATCAATACTTACAGAATCTTCATCATGTCTTTGGTGGTGAACAAGGGTTCTAAGATGCAGTTGGAATAGTTTTAGAAATGCGTCTTGCTGGTTTTGAATGTATCTGATGGATTTACCGATACAATTGGAAATAATATTGTCAGACTTATAATATTGTCAGACTTAACATATACTCAATAACCTATTGTTCAGAACCAAAATATTCAAATAGACAAAATGTTCTCTGAATATTACATGTACAGTTCCAACATTGCCCGACAGTTATTGCAACAGCCCCGTATATTCAGAAAGAAAGGATACATGAATTATCATATAGAAATCAATATGTGGGAGGAAAGAGAGAAGAAAATTGGCATTTGCAAAATATAGAAGGTGCTACCTCTAATGGTGTCAATGGACATCTCCCATTCAACCTATTTTTTCCAGGACGAATAACACGGCCACGTCTTGTAAATTTCCCCCTCCAACCTCTCTCCCTTGCATCGTCCATGTCTAGCTTTTCTTTCTTCCCGCCATCATACATACAACAAGAAAAAGCAACCATATCCTACACAAGAAAATGGTCAATACTTGTTGTTCATTGCTGCTAATCTAAATCTTGAACTCTTGTCCAACCAAACTACCTCTTCAAAACGAAGATGCACAGAGATATACTTGCCGCTATAATTTGCACTGCGTTCTTTCATTCTTGCAACCAAAGTTTCACCCAGATTCAGTATTGGCTTAGAGAACCGTAGGGCTACATAATTTGCCAAGCATCTAAGTCGCTGAACTGCTGGAGGGGCATCAAATGACAATCGGTTTGCAAAGGGAGAAATCCTTATCATCCTGACTTCATGGAAGCAAATGTCGAAATTGAAGTGACAAAAATAAAGAAATAATGCTAAAAAATCAGTAAGAGAAAAAACTAAGCCCCAATCCAAAAAAGCATTGTATGAAATGGTGCATCAAAATCCAAGGGGATAGAACATTTAAAATGTTTCTCCCAATAACATCAGAAGTCAGAAAATTTCAAGTAAAAATCATAGCTCTTTCTTATTTTACTTGAGCCGTCATAACATGCAAGAAGCTCGAGAATAACAATTGCATCTCTACAATTTTGGACATTCCTTCTGATGTATATACAATGGAGTTCGAAGTAGATACACTATAGAACAAATAATTCACATGTTTGGATACCTAGTTTAGGAAAAAGCAAAATTATAGCTTATTTTTGAAGATCTCTAGCATCGTAATTTACTTAAAGGTGACTGATTCTGATCATAATTTCTCATTATATTGGGGAAACTATAATGATGTAGAATAAGTAGTGCAGATCTGATAGGGGTTTGAAATGTGCAGTCAAATCAACAAGTAGGTAAAATTAATAAATTATAAAGAAGAGGCCAAAATTAGACCGCTTTTGGTTTGCTTTCTTACCTTAGTAAGGACTAGCCAAACCCTACATAAAGAGGGTTATGCAAACTTGATTATTGAATGGACAAATAATTCCACTCAATCCCCCCCCCCAACTTTTTTCTTCCACTTTCTCCCCAACAACAACAACAAATTTTTTTTTTTTTTGAACCAACAATAATAATAATAATTACCAATACCATACGAGATCAAAACCAAGTGTGAGCACCACCAATTTGGACCCTTGTCTCCGCCTGTACTATAAACTACATGACAGCTTCATGCCTCGAAAATGGAAGACTCCCTAAATGCAAACACTACCAACAAAAGGCCATTCTCCAATATATAGTATAAACTTATAAAACTGCAGATTTTTTGAGTCTGACTAATGCGAAAATGCAAGCAATGAGATAAGTAAACCCAAGTAACTCACTTTTCTTCAAGTAGCTTTGGCAAAACTGTGTCCCCATAGTACTGGATGGATGACCACGCTTTTATCCTGAAGTTATACACGTTGGTCAAATTGTGATCAAACCGCTCCATTATGTGACCTGGAACCTTGTCCACAATCCGAACATCATTTCCCAGCATTTTCACGAAATACTCTTGATCATAAACATCTCCAAATTTGCTGCACATACAAGACAAACATCAAAAGTAACATTCAAATGAAACAGAAGAATGTCATACCATCAGATAATACTATCATCTCCTCGTGCATACATATTCCCTACCCAGAAATAAAATTTTTACATTCCCGACCAAATTACGGGGTTTCCTGATAGAAATATTTATATACTGGCATGCAATATGACATCTTCATGAACAAAAAAGTCCCATTTCACAGCCAGGATTTCACATTAAAGCATCACTATATCTGAAAGACAAAATTTGACCTCTTCTACCATAAAATATTATAGATTGTGCTTCAATAAATACAACGTGGTTAGAATATGATCTGTTCATAACCCATGCACCAACTGGTCAGCATAGGAATAACACCCACCTGGGATCTTTCCAAATGCTGTGAAAATGTAGGTGTGGTATCACAAGTGTTGCATTCAGGTAGCCTGCAACAGCAACGGCGTTGCATATCTGGAACCGAAATCAGAAAGATGTTCAGCAAAAGTATTGTGAAGGCCACAGATATAGAAAGTAAATATTTCTACAGAAATAAAGCTACCGATGTCCTCTGCTGATTCAAACCGCCGTTTGCCTCAATGTAGATATATCCATTTGACACAGGCACTCCTAAAACAATAAACAGATCTTAAGCTAAATATCACATAGCTACAGCTCAAGCACATGAACACATAAAGTGCAAATTAATAGGTAATGACAACTGAACAAAAATAAGAAGTTGATAAAGAATGGCATGCTCACAAGCAAGAAGACACAGGTAACCTTTGTTGAAAAATTGGTGGCTTCTTATTAGGTATTTGGGCTCTTCAAGGACACATGCTTTTGAGGCATGTAAAGCACTTCTGCTTATTATTCAACTTACAAGCATCCATTGTTATTCTCAAAATCTTTTGCAAAAGTTTTAGAGCTTAGTAAAAGCTATATGTTTGTAACCGTAATCTTGCAAAATCATGTAAGGTTTGCAAGCGAAGCAGGTGGGTTCATTAGGCTAATCAGCTTATTTTTTCAATTAGTTTTTCAGGGAGTAATGGGCCTGAGAAAAGGATGTAAATGGAAAAGCTGGTCGTCGTGAGCACAAAAGCTGAAAATTCAGGTCAGAAATTCTAACATGAATTGAACCATCTATATTTGACATCAACTGGTATGAGTGTATAACCTAATAGACAACCAAGGCACTAGATATATGCAAAAAATCTGTGTATGTGGCTGTAGCTAGATTCCAGTAGATATAATATTAACAAAAATACCATTTATGAACTTATCAAATCACAGGGGAATTAAAAAAAAGAAATCCCGGAAAGTTTAACATACTACATTCCAAGACACCATATCAATTTATTTCTACAGGCAGACAATACCACATCCAAAGCAGGCTTAACACCGATCTCCACTTGGTAAGTATTTATTGCAGGCATTGGGTTTCCTGGATGCAATAACAGTTGGTGCCGAAGGTCGTGTTGAAATAAATGTCTCTGGATTATGAAGCAACTATAATTACGGTTACTGTCATTTTTTAATTTTTCTTTTTCCCAAAATTTTTTTTTGCAACCCCATAACCTTGAAAGCCACTCGAAAAAAAGGTAGTAAGGGATCTCAAATGTGAAGCCTTCTCTTATTATCAACCTTCACCGAGATCTCTTATTATCAATCTTCGGTTCATTTTCACTCAGTACTTCTTGTATCTTCCTAGTATAACCAGATAATATGATGGTGTAACAGTATATACTATATCATGATTTAGCAATTCTAACAAAAAGTTATAATTTCAACATATTTAGCATAAAAGTTTAGTATTCATGAATCAAAGATCTTAATCAAGAAGAGAGAAAGAACTGAGTTAGCAAGTCTAACTATGAGCTCTCACCTCGAGTGGATTGGTTTATGCACGGTCTCCATTCACCACCTTTATAAGAGTATTTCCATATATTAGATATCTACAATGAAATTTGAAACCAGCATAAGTCAAGAAAACATAAATTTTAGTTTATGAAACAAAAATATTATGAAGACATGGTAGGCATTCTACGTCCACCACATTGCACCAAAGTGAATTTGAGCAATCAAGTCATCAGTAACAGATAAAACTTGATTTCATATCCACCTCAATTTTATATTGAATGATATAACTCATTTCTCAGTTAACATCCCTGATAGATACACTTTTTATGTTCATCACCTCCAACACACCAATGTACAATAAATTGCCTTCTGCTAGATATCAGAATATCCTATATATGACTGCCAAGCAATTGGTAAAAAGAAAGATTAGCCCAATTTTAAACCGAGTTGACAGAATTGGCATAAAAGAAAGAATGCCCAACTCTGAACTAAGTGAACAGCAATGGCTCAACTACAAGGGTGCCCGTGCAGAAGGAGAAACAGCATTTTGATAAGAAGGGAAAAAGAATAATGATTTGACGATACATTTCGATAGCAGTTGACGACAGTGTCTTTCTAAATGAAGTTTAAACCAGGTTTTGTTGTGGCTTTAGCGTGTAAAGATGTAGCCTGCTATAAACTCTAGTGATGATAATTTTTGGTCTATAGTAGTATGCACCCTGCGAAATACATCTTTTATGGTACTAAACGAAAAGTAAGAAATAGAAGTAACTGAGATGTGCCAACCTTAAATGTGGGAGTCAATAAAACGATGTGCTTTTATATAACAACAAATACTTCGTTACAGAGTACAAAAATATATTGCCTGAGTTCCTCGCATGGCTACGATACAACCTACAACCCTATATGCCAACAGTGAAGCAATCCATATCCTTCATTGATCACTCATAAGGAATCCAATAAGTAGAGTTATTTTCAAAATGAAGGAATTATTTACATATGTCATTGATTCTCAATCTAAAACCTCTATCAAGGAATAAAAAGACAAGGACGACAAGTTGTATAGAATTATAGGAATCTTTGGACTTGCCTTAAAGTTCCCCTTTGTTACAAAGACATCACACCTAAACTACATTGAATGAGGCTGTGGGCGAGACTAGCTAAAAGCTGACAATTGTTGATCAATTTTGACTTGATATTATCTGTCCATGCAGTCTGGTCAGAAGCACACAAAATATGCAGTTGCTGCACAAAAATGTCCTGGTAAGTGGTAAATGAAATGGTTTGCTGCCAGTATTGGACCAACTGTATTAATCTAAAGCTGCAACAAGCTAATGTTTTCGCCCAAGAATTATAGCTCTATACTTAAATGCACCAGAATTCAAAATGCGTAATGCCTGAGGTTTTTTTTTTTGGTCTACTGTGTTCGCTCAAGAAAAGCCTAAAAAGGAAAAGGATTAGAAGAACTAAATTTTGATGACGAGTTCGGCAGCCTGTAATGGGAAAGAAGCCTTTCATTATCACCAATAAGCTCACATACAGTCACATTACATTGATGGGATCAACAAATCACGTCAGCATTTCCATTTCCACCAAAAATGAAAGCCCAAAACTTGAAGAAAGTAGACAAACAAAAAGGAAAAAAGGGTTCTTCATTATCCAAAAACTGGGTAGAAAATACACTAACCGCGTCAGCAGAGGAATTATCGGAGTCCATTTCGCGTCTAAGCTTGGAGTAGAGCTGGGGGCTCCGGTAGACGGTCCCGGGTGCCGATTGATGCTCAACGGTCGGACCCACATGGTCCACCTCAAACGGCATCGTTTTCATAAAAAACAGCATGCCAGAGATGTAGACCAATGGCGCAACGAGGAAAAGGCCCCTGCCCCTTAGAAGAAGAAGGAGAAAGATCCAAGTGAAGCGCTGAGCGAAGGTCCCCGGTCCAGTTGGAGTCGATTTTTTCCGGAGCCGGGGCGAGGCAGGCAGAGGCGAAGATGGAGACGAAGATGGGCTTTTCTGCTCGCTGCTGGGGAGCCTGTGTGCATGCATCTCTCCTGTTCTGTTCACATCATAAATAACCAGAAACGGAAAAAAGAAGGAAAACCCAAATGCATATGAATGATTTATGATCGTTATACCAAAACTTTTGTGTGTATGTTCAGAAGGAGAACGAATGGAGGTCGAGAGAGAATGGAAAATGGAGGGGGGAGAGGAGGATTATCAATTTTCAATTTATACATTTGCCGGGGAATGGACGGTACAGAGGGTTATTTGACCAAATGGGGCTGGTCAACTGGAAATATTTTTCATTTTAAATTTGATTTAGTTATTTTTGGGTGGTTTTTGGGTTTGAGAGGAGAGGGAGGGGATGGTATCTTTATGGCTTCATTTACTAAAACTTGATAATTGAAACTCACCGATAAAGAACATTTACTTATTTCTAATTGGTATACTCTCTTCGTCTAAAAAAGATAATTCACTATTTTATTTTCGTCCGTCCCAAAAAGATAGTCCATTTATCAAATTGAACATGTATTTAATGTTTCATTTCTATATGTGTCCATAATTAATTATTGTTATTCAACTACCGATGTATTGAAAATATTTTAAACAATTATTGACACAAGGGTGTATATGAAAAAATAAAGTAAAATTAAATATTCTAATCACATTACCTACTCATTATTAATCCAAGTAGAATTACCTACTAGACTATCTTTATGAGACGGAGGGAGTATTTAAGATGTAAAGCGAACACATAGCGCTATAAAGTACCATCAACTATCGCGGAAATGATAAAGGCGCTAAACATCTGACCTCTTAACATGACTCCATCAACTGGTGTTAAAAAAATTTCAACAAATTTTGAATAAATTGATTTTCGCAAGTTCTCTTTGACACATGGGAGAGTGATGAAGGAGAATGATAATCGCATATTGTTAAACTCTTCATTTATATTTTACGATCCGCAAATGATAAAACGATATGATTTTATCATAGAAGCTTAATTTTCTAAGATCTTACGATTCTAATATCAAGTCACATCAATCCTAAAGATCAAAACGATCTCTATATATTCTTGTAATACGAAGAGTTTTTACACTTCACTTTTAATCATCTAAGTATTTTGAATTGTTAAGTAATTTCCCAAAGCTGTTTTGAGTTAAATGTAATAAAAATTGTGAATTCAACTTTTATCTTATTTTAATTATTTATATTTTATAAATTCATTGTAGCACAATGATTTGTACAAAATAAGGGCTACATTTATTTTATTATATGATTCTAGCTTATTATAGTTATAATAATTTTGTTATTAAAAGGTTCAATTATGATTTAATTTTCATATAGTCATGCAACAACCTCAGGCATATATAAAATTTAGTAGTTAGTAAACATGCAACATTAAAAAAATTATAATCCATCACGTATGACCATGATCATTTATTCGTTGATTGTGGTGAAGATGTTCCAGGATTAGTTCGAAGGCCTGAAAATCATAGATATGGAGATTCGATCAAGGCACCACTTGGTAGTCGTGGGCGAGCCAAACAAAACACGAACAGACAAGATAATTTGCATGAAGGTAACTCTCTAAGCAATGTTAATCTGGGGCTAGAAAAAGGTGTGTGTAGCAGTTTGCATCAGAAAGAAGAATCTGAGAATATGAATGAGGATGTAAACTTGAATTCTTAGAATAATATGGGAAACAAAAGAGGTACATGTAGAAGTGGGGTGATGGGTGAACAATCTAAAGAACCCATTGAGTCAACCAACTTCAAGAAGAATGATTTTGAAGGTCTGAGATCTGGGAGTAACAAGAAGACTGCCAGTGCTCGTTCAGCAGTCTGACCATCAGAGTAAGGAAACGGTTGATATAGAGACTGATGATGAAACAGGCCATTTGACTAATGCTTTGAGCACCGATTCATGTAGCCTAAAGGAATATGGTAATAATGATACTAAAGGAAAAGAGATTATTGAGATGGATGTCAAACTTTTTTCTGATATAAAACAGCCATGTATACCGAATGACAAGGGAAGGAGCAAAATGGCAACGGCTAAATACAGTGCAAAGTGGGAAAACCGGTGCTATGCATTCAAGGGGAAGATGAACATGACATGGCTGAGAAAAAAGCCAGACTTGCATTAGACGACACTATTGATGAAGGAGCAGCGGAGGTTGCTATGCAAACCCGCCGAGAGTTATAAGTTGGAATGTTCAGGGTTTGGGAGGACCCCGAGCATTATATATATCATCTGCGAAGGTTGATTCGCGAAAACTCTCCCGATATGGTCTTCATCATGGAGACCAAATTATATGGCCAAAAAGCTGATTGTGTTCGAAACTCATTGGGTTTTGATAGGAGTTTCCATGTAAATAGCCAAGGTAGAAGTGGAGGCTTGTTTCTTTTATGGAATGAGTCTTGGGATGTTCATATTAATGGCTATTCGATTTGTCATATTGATGTTCAGATATCTAAAGCTGATCATCAAACATGGAGACTTATTGGTTTTTATGGTAACCCATCTCTAGACCAGAGGAAACATAGCTGGGATTTAATCACCAAGCTGAGAAGAGTCAATCATCTCCCAATCTTGTTCATTGGCGACATTAATGAATAGTTGGAATATCACGAAAAATTTGGAGGCTCTCAAACTAGTCGTCCATCGATGCTATCTTTCCAGCAAACCTTAAGAGACAATAACTTAGTAGACATTGGATTCCTTGGCCCAAAATTCACATGGAAAAGAACCTCTGTTCGACATGGATATGTGGGAGAGAGACTTGACAGGGGAATTGCATTGCATGTCCACAGTGGCGTTCTTTGTTTCAAAAGGCAAAGTTGTTTCATAAGGATTTTTATGGTTCAGATCATAGAGCTATTCACTTGATACTACATCCTAATCCAATCAGAGAGGGTACCCCTGCAAATAATTTCCCATTTAGATTTGAACCAATGTGGTTACGAGAGGACGGATGCAAAGAGGTTATTTCCAATGCATGGAGTGGGTGGTTTTCAAGGAATACGAATAAAGTTAAAGCAATGGCATCGGCATAATGGTGGATCTATCACACGACGAATCTCAAAGACTAGGCATATGTTGGACGATCTTTACTCTTGTCAATCTGATGCTCCTGATAAAGAAAGAATCATTTAACTGGAAAAGGAATTAGAAGGGCTTTATGAAAAAGAGGAATTGTATTGGGCTCAACGTTCTAGAATTGAATGGTTAAAAGCTGGAGATCACAATACCGCGTATTTCCACAGGAAAGCAAGTGGGAGGAGAACTAAAAATGAGATTTTAGGTATGCTAGATAATAATGGAATATGGCATGAGGACAAGCAAGAGGTGGCTGTAATTGTCTCCGACTACTTTTCTGAACTTTTTAGCTCCACAAGGCCAAATCTTGGCGAGCTTCAATCTGAAGTTATCAATTGCAGCAATACCCTTTTGGCTGAACAGGCTAATGCACTAGATGAATCCTTCACTAGTGATGAAGTGAAGGAAGCACTTTTTAGTATGGGGCCTTTCAAATCTCCGGGACCAGATGGTTACCATGCAGCTTTTTACCATCGCAATTGGGATATTGTAGGATCAGATGTTACACAATTTTGTTTGGATGTGCTAAATAATGGAAAATCACTCAGAGAGGTTAATGACACATTTGTGGTCCTTATCCCGAAAGTTAAAGGCCCAAGGAGTATTGGTGAGTATCGACCTATTAGCCTTTGTAGCGTAATCTATAAGATCGTTGCAAAAACAATGGCTAATAGAATGAAAAAGGTACTTTCTCATATTATTTTTTCCTCTCAAAGTGCTTTTGTGCCAGGCCGCCTAATTACTGATAATATAATTGTGGCTTTTGAGCTTATGCATTCTCTTAGCAGGAGAACAAATGGAAAGTTGGGATACATGGCTTTGAAACTCGATATGAGCAAAGCTTATGATAGAGTAGAATGGGACTTTGTTCTATTTGTGATGAAGAGATTGGGTTTCTCTAATAGATGGTGTGATTTGGTTTATGAATGTATGTTAACATCCTCCTTTTCTTTTCTAATTAATGGCATTCCTTATGGACGAATAACTCCAACTAGAGGACTCAGACAAGGATGTCCATTATCCCCTTATTTCTTTTTTGTGCTGAAGGTCTTTCTAAAATGCTTCAGAGGGCTGAAACTAATGGTGCTTTTTGAGGGTATGGTTATTCTAAAAATGGTCCAAGGTTAAATCATCTCTTGTTTGCCGACGATAGTATTGTTTTCTGTCGAGCTAATATTATGGATTGTCAAGCAATCAAACATGTGCTAGAATCTTATGAATTGTTTTCAGGACAAAAGGTGAACTTGACAAAATCTGCCATCACTTTTAGTCCAAACACAAAAAGTGATGTTCAACGTAATATTTTGTCCATTTTTGGCCTTGAGAAAAGCAGTACTCATAGCAAATATCTTGGCCTACTTTCTGTGATTGGTAGAAGCAAGAGACAAGTATTTGAAGGGCTTAAGGGAAGGCTTGGAGGAAACTACAGCTCTGGCGTCGAAATTTGTTGTCTATTGGAGGAACTGAAATTTTGATTAAAGCAGTAGTTCAATAGATCCCTACTTTTACAATGAGTGTATTCAAAATCCCTCAACAGTTTTGTGATAATCTAACCCAATTGAGCTCATCTTTCTGGTGGGGAGGAAAGGAAGGTAAAGATAAACTACACTGGATGTCGCGGAAGAAAATGTGCCAACCAAAAGCTAAAGGGGGACTGGGGTTTCGTGATCTATATTCTTTTAATCAGGCCCTCTTAGCCAAGCAGTCTTGGAGAATTTTAACTGATACAAACTCACTTATGGCTTGTGTATTGAAGGGTAAGTACGTTCCACATTGCCCATTTTTTTATGCTGAATCAAAAGGAGATAGTTCCTATTTATGGAAAAGTTTACTTTGGGGTAGAGAGCTACTGCAAAAAGGCTTGTGATGGAGAATTGGGGATGGCAAAGACACTTTTGTATTTGTGACTCCATGGATCCCGCGTCCTTTCTCTTTTAGCCCTGTCACTCCTCACAATGGAAATTTTTTACTTACTGTATCGGAGTTTCTCACAAATGAAGGTTCTTGGAATAGAGATTTGGTGCAGCAATTTTTTCTACGTATTGACAGTGAAATCATATTGCACATGCCAGGAGGGAGATACGGAGTTAAGGACATCCCAATGTGGCACTTTGATCGCAAAGGAGTATATACAGTTAGATCAGGATACAGGCTTGCTCTTGACCTTAAGGATGATGATGGCCGTGCGAGTTCTTACCCTCTTTCCACATGGTGGAAGTATCTATGGAGTTTGAACATTCCACCTAAAATAAAACTCTTCGTCTGGAAAATCTTTCATAATATTTTGCCTACTAACTCTGAGCTTTGGCATAAACATATCAAAGAGAATTCTACGTGTAGCAGATGTGGTAACAATACTGAGACTTCTCTTCATGCATTAATGGTGTGTCCGTCAATTGTCTCAATATGGAGAAATAGTGCTTTCGTTGGCTTACTAACTAAAAATAGAGACATTCATATGGGGGAAATTATATTGAAAGTTTGGAATGATTACTTAAGAAATGAGTTGGAGTTATTTCTTGTTATTCTCTGGGAATGTTGGTATTCTAGAAATAAATTCAAATTTGAAGGCACCTTAAATGATCATAATTTACTTGAGCGCTCTGCCTATTTTCTTCATGAATTCCAGGCTGTTCGGAAACGGGTACATGGATTTGGAGAAATCGGAGACAATGCTAATACACCAAATTCTTGGAGGAAACCAGAGCCCAGTTCATTCAAGATTAATGTTGATGTTGCTGTTAAAGATGATAAAATTAACTTTGGTATTGGTGTGATCTGTAGAGATGCCCACAGGAAGATGATCGCTTGTCTAGCAAAATCTATTGAATGATGTGTAGACCCGCATGCTGGTGAATGTCGTGCACTATTGGAAGGAATTCAATTTATGCTAGACCATGGTTTTAATGTTTCTGTTATTGAGTCAGACTCAAGTAGTGCCGTGAATGCAGTAAATAGACCCAGCTTTCGCGCCTATGAAGGAACATACTTGGTTGCAATTCATGAGATGTGGAAACGGGCTCCTCATGTATGTTTCAAATTCATCAAGCGTGAGGCAAATGAAGCGGCACATGCATTGGCCAAGTTTAGTCTTTGTAATGCAACTTCTTGTACTTGGTCATTTGATGATCCTCCAGATTTTCTTGTAACAGTTTTAAATCGAAATGAATGAGAATCTTTTTCTTTGTCAAAAAAAAAAAAAAACTATTAAGGGAGTGTACAACTTTTTACGAGTCTTTTACAGATAAACATGCTTGTTAAGAGAATCGAAAAAATAGTTGACTAAAAAAATAATTAATTCATATAACCTTACCTTCACGTTAATAGATTTGATTTAACTAAACCAGCTGAAACTGGGAAATGTCCACTCGCTTCATTCTCCTACAAAATGGAATTCCAGGGCGTCTTGCTTAGATCGCATTTGATTTCCCTTTGATTTCCGTCTTCATCTTGGCTGGCAGCCTAGATAGATTCAGAGGATCTCTGATAGCCCCAGACCCCATTTACACACCTAAACATCCTGCCGCTCGCCTCAACTTGCATTTTTAGCCATTGTTCTCATATTCATTCATCAAATCATTCTCTAAGCACAATGCAAAAGTACCTGATTACCTCCTAAGTTCATCCAAGCATGTGAGAGAGAGAGAGAGAGAGACTGTGTTTGTGTGTGTTATGGCTGAACTTCACAATGTCTCAACCTTTTATTATAAGAAAGAAATTACAAGACCACAACATACATAAACTTTCTGCAATTATATGAAAGTCCTGACCAATACACCCATAAATACATAAGTGAAAAAATGAGCAGAATTGAATGTTTTTGAATGCGCAAGCACAACTGGGGGATTTTCGACAGGTGATGCTCATTGACCAAGCATTATAATGGCCAAACAATCTTTATTTTGGTCGAAAACCCAACTTTCCACTTGAAACTGATTGGATGGGGAAAAAATTCTTTATCTACGGATCAAAAATCTCTTCAAGAGAATAATTTGATAAATTATGAAGCCAATCCGTAGGCATTCGAGGCAGCAGACAGTCCAACCCTATATGATCGGTGGATTCTCGTTTTTGTAGTCGAAACATTTTTCACTGGAACATCTGGAACAACTTTTCCATCCATGTTTACATTTGGTTTCTGTGTCATACTGGATTCATCATTTCCAACGATGAACTGAAGCCCCTGAAAAGTTGTCCACCTGTGCATGTTTGTAAGCTAGCTAGGGAAATGGCAAAACATTCACTTTGATGTTCCACACAACTTACCTTTGTTATGTCTTCGACGGGCAAAACTCTTGGATGGTCTATTAGTTTAGTCTCAATGCCCTGCCAGAATTAGAGAAAATCTTTATCATATATAGACTAGAGAGACGTCGAGAAAAAGGAATGTCTTTTCATTAGCGTGATTAATATGACGACAATATATATGCTCCAAGAAGAAAGACATAACAAAAAATTTTACCAAAAAAGACTTTTTAAGGTAAATCCAACTAAACATTCTCAAAGCAGGTGCAACACATACTACCATTGTCAAAAAACCACAGGCTCAACATGAGAACCAACTGGATGCACGTATCAAACGTGATCCATCAAAAATGAGTTTCTTACAAAGAATCAATTTAACCCTAGGTCATGAGGGTGCTTGTTTCTCATTCTAAATTTACCAATTGAATTATTTTAACCACATTTTTTTTTTGGTAGAATCCATAACTAGTTTCAACTACTACTATACGTTTATCGTTTCGAGAGACCCACAGTATCTTCACTAATTCTACCAAACTATAAATTCATTTATAATAGGAAACAAACACCCATGATTTTAAGCAGTATGGTTGCTCTACATACTATGAGATTTGCCAATGTAATCGGGGCTAATTTGCTAATGTAGTCAAACTTGGCAGCGAGTCCATATTCAGCCAACTTTCTAGTAACACAAGATCAAGGTATCAAGGTTCCAAACCAAAGATAATAAGGATATTAACTTTTATAGCAAATCTCCTGCATCCTTGAGAAGGAGATTCTTCATTGACGTAGAGTAACCCTGTTGACTGTACCACGCAGGGCCATACAAATGCAAGTCCGGTCTATATAATATCACTCGACGTGGCAAAATTGTGTCCCAGATCTTAACAATTTGTAAAAGTAAATAGCCAAAGTTAGAGTAATAAGGAAGGATTGCTGACCTGGAGATTATCATTCTGTCCACCTTTAATATTTCCAGCTACTTGGCAGAGATACCACAACCCCGAATTTGTCTTATCCTACAGATCATTAAACAATTGATGATATTTTCAACACGTGAAGAGACGAAAAAATCTAGACGTGCTCTTACATTAGATTCCAATCCTTACCTGCTTACTTTCAAGAAGCTCAATTTTTCCTTCCTGTTGATTGATCATCATTAAAAAGCTCCATAAGTAATTCATGTAGCAGTACCATTCACCAAACCAATTAGAGTTAGAATGCAATCATAACTTACCAAGCTGGATACCATCTCATGGATCGAATTGATGTCACACCCAATCTGATTAAGATTAGACCTCACTTCGGTTACCTGCATGGAAACAAGACATATATCATAGATAAATAAATTTCTTTATGATATATAAATTGCTTCAGTGAAAGCGGTCAATCTCAATTTGCATCTATTCAAGTTCCTTGCAGAGAAACCTAAATTCCAAAAAGCAAGTGAACATAGATAGCATCACAGATTTGTTACATGAAAGTTCTCAACAAAGGAAAGCCACATACCAAAAGGTGAGAATATGACTTCTCAAGAAATTCCAATGTGGTTTCACTTAAAAGAAATTTGGCAACATTTTGAGAATGGTATGCGAAGAGTAAAACATTATCATTGGACAAAGTTAATGAATGTTTTATGGTTCCATTCATGCAAGTGAACATACATAGAACCGCAGATTTGTTACGTGGAAGTGTTCACACTCAGTTTCATTCTTACAAATGAAAGTTACATACCAAACAAAAGTGAGAACATGACTTTACAAGAAATTCTGACGTGGTTTCACCAAAAAGAAATTTGGCCAACAATTTGAGAATGATAT
This sequence comes from Nyctanthes arbor-tristis, assembly GCA_963692815.1. Lineage (NCBI taxonomy): Eukaryota > Viridiplantae > Streptophyta > Magnoliopsida > Lamiales > Oleaceae > Nyctanthes > Nyctanthes arbor-tristis. The sequence continues at coordinate 89,297 of CAVNYN010201335.1, forward strand.
GTTAAGAGTGAAACATTACCATGCACAAAGATAATGAATGTTTTGTGGTTCCAATCATGCAAGTACACATAATGACACTTTATCCACATTCAGCTCATTTTCCCCCCTATAATTAAACCTTTCAAATATTTGTCCTCCATTTTCTCCTTGGTTCTTTCATATTATTAAACTATGAATAACACAATGGTTTTCTCTTTTTTGCATTTCTCATCAAAACAGAAGCAATCATTAAGGGGGACATAGCCATGTCAGTGTGAACCATAGATCTGATAAGCAAATGTTGCATGTTAGCACAAGGAACAATCATCGTGAAAGACTAAGATATTTCATACATCAATTGCAATGAGATTTGATGTTTCCTTCAGCTCATCCGTCTTCCAATCCAAGTTTTCCAGTCTCTTTGTCAAATGCCTCTTTGTTGACTGCCAAAATAGCAAAATTGAGCACGCACTACCTTTCATTAAAACCAAAATATGACCTCAATCTCAAAATTCCTTCATAGTGGCTTGCTTACAGATAAAGCTTCAGAAACATGCTCTAACTGCTTTGACACAGTTGCAACAGCATTTGCCATATTATGCTTAGTAACAAACATAATGTCAGAAAATGACAAACCCTGCAGAAGAAGAGTAGTGAAACATCCAGTGAGTTATTCTCATCAATATAGCAGGAAAAGGCAAAAGAAACCAAAGACGGGATCAGAAACACCCGTTCTTTCGAGAAAAATGCATTTTGACATGGGCAGACTCAACAATCCAAGAAATTTCAAAAGAAAAGAATCACATGCAGGTTTGTAATATAACAACCTCCATCCATGGTTGAACATCAAATGACATCTTGCGATTCATATATGGTTGAATCATTTTTGAGGATCAATTAGTTAGGAACATGTCTAACTAAAATGACAGAAGAGGAGAAATAATATAGGTATAATTTGATTACAAATAATGACCATGGAGGCTACATCATGACTGATGATTTTGTAACAAATTTCATAAAAATGATCCATTGGCATAGTGCAGGGGTTTAACTCACCTTCCACCACATGTAACAATATCCCATTGCTCCAAGAGCTGTAGCAGGTAATATGTACGAAGCATAACTCTCCTATACAAGCCAAAGGAAGTTTAAGCATCACTGGCATCAAAAGCCCTCAAATAAGTTCGAAGCTAGAAATGTATGGTCAGATCAAAGGTGTGCCAATCATGAAAATAGATCTCAGGATGCCGCTGCTGGTTATTATAGAGCAAATAAGCCAAACAACAGAACTAATGGGGATTCCGTATTTGAAATTATTAAAATTCAAATAAAAAAATATCTAATATCAGGAGAGAGTTATGATAGCATAGGTTTACAAATTCTTCCAAATATCAAAGAACTATGCAGCCCCATGGTTTCATAGGCATTAACAATGATCGCACGGCTGTCTTCAAATATTCTTTATTCTTTAATGTATCCAGAACTTAAGAAGCAGTTGTTGTGAACTCCACATCAGCATTTGTAGTTTTCCATTTGGGGGGGGGCGGGAATTCACATTTCCTAAGAACAAAAACTAAGCAACGGATTATCCAAAGAAACTGGTCACATACCATTCGAGGATGAATTTCCATTGAAAATGGTAATGGGGTTGGACATGCTTAACTCCTTGATTTCCCTAGCCAATTGGCGAACCTGAAGGAAAGGCCAATGAAGAGAAAAGATAAGGACCTAAGGTAGCAAAGAATTCATATATTTTCTAGTTAAATCTACTAATCTCGATCCCAAATAAAAATTAGATTATTTAAACCAAACACGAAAGAAAGCTCTGTGTGTGTGTGTGTGTGTGAGAGAGAGAGAGAGAGAGAGAGAGAGAGAGAGATGCTTAATGCCATTGAGTCAAACTTACTTGAAACAACATTTAGTTCGTTGATAGTGGAGTCGTTATAAGAATTTTAATCAATGGAATCAAGGGAAAGGGAATTAGATAAACAATTACAGCAACCTTTTCCCTCTTCTTTGTTCTTCTGTCCCTTTTCTCTATTCTTCCTTTACATACAAATTCTATCTTCATCAGTATTACATAAAACATACAAACAAATACCGTTTCTAGGTTTATCTTTTTGCCAACGATTCTAGAGAAAAATAAAACAACAGCACAAGCAAAGCACACAAAGGTGTTAAGTCATACCTGAGCTGCTAGCAGAGCAGCATCATATTTTCCGGGAGATGTTTCAGCGTCATTTATGTTTTTAATAAACTCCTGAAGCTGAGAAATCAAATCTGATAAGCGCCCACTCCTCAAGACAACTGATCCAGTTAAACCTGTGGACAAACCAAAATTGATGTTGTGAAATTCTCAAATAATTCACAAACCTGATGGTCTAGTGGAGCCCAAGAGACACCAGTATGGCTGGGCTTTGTTAGAGTTCTTTCCCTTCAAAAGGTGAATTCTGAGATGCTGATTACTGATAAACAAAGTTGGACAGTTAAATGCCACAGGCGTGGGTAGACTTTGCAAGCAAGGTATTTCATCGTAAGAATTTGTGATTTTATTGATAAATAATTTAGCTTGAAATCATGTAATGTAGCAACAATCTTTCCACTAGGTGATCAAGTGCATGTTGCACCAATGCATACCGACCACAAACATGAAAGTTATAAAGAATTTCTGGATTCAACCAACATTCGCTCAAAGCTTCCAGTTTTGGACCAAGTTTATTAGCCAAGAAAATGTGAAAATCATTAACCAAATGAGACAACTTTTTTTATACTTACCATAAAGAACTCAGCAAATCAGAAATTAGCACTATAACTTCAAAAGGACCAGTGGTATACGAAGCAATCCACTCTTTAAGGCACCTAGCGTTAGTACTTGCGGCATATCCGATATCATCCATCTGTGCTAAGAAAGGTTATATGTCCTTTTAGAATTCCTTCATACTCAATTTCTTTTCTCATGTCTTTTTGTTTTATTAAAAGAAATGCTTACGTGTTGCAATTTTTCATTTCTCGCCTCACATTCATTCCAATTTCCCATGGAAAATAACGCCCAAAAATTAATTTGATCCCCAATTTCTCAAGCTTCAACAAATCAAGAAACAAAATAAGCGCAGATTCATACTACTGCTAGCTGCCAAAATTTCAAAATCAGAAAAAGGAAAACCACAAATATCAATTTGTAGGCTCATCTAAGTTCAATATATGTCAAATAAAATAAAGTAATCATGTCAAACACATGCGTGATAATTCGCACTCAGGCCGATATAAATCGAGAGATATAGGCAAGGTGGTAGAGGAAGTAGGTACCTGCACCGACGAGAATTAGGACTTTAGAGGCGGCAACGCCGGTCTGCAGCGCCATGGTTGCGCGATTTTGAGTTCACTGGGAGGAAGATTATTCTACTCTCCTTTATGGTTTTCTCATTTATTTTGGTATTTTTATTCACACTTGTTGAAAGACTATTCTGTCCCTCCTTTCTTTGACGGCAGTTGTTTTGGGTACCACGTAATAATAACTGTACAATAGATCTTCAATGTTAAATAGGTAAAAATCAATAAATAAGAAAATTGTAAACTGTATTTCTAATTTTAAAGTACGTTGACATAATATTTAAATAGAAACCATCAATTATAAACCAAGTTTTTTTTTTTTTGGGAACCATAAACCAAGTATGTTAATTATTAAAAAACTATATTCAAAAAACTTATTTAAAAACTAATGATAAAAATTTAAATAAAAAGTATAGGATTTAAGCATAATCATAAAAATCACAAGTTTAAATTAAGCCCGTGTTGCACAGTAAAAATGTAGTGCACCAAAGAAAAATTGTGATATTTATATAATTAGCCTGATCTGATTTCATTTGACACATGCAGATATTGTGGTATTTTTATTTTATTATTATTATTTTTTCTTGACACAATGGGAGATAGGGGAAGGTAGGGGGTTCGAACTTGAACCCTCCCACTCAGAAGTTAAATATCTAACTACCTTGTCACATTTCAAATCACGTTTTTTCTTTTTCTATTTTTTTAATTGGATATACTCCTTGAAAAATAATAATTTTTTATTGCACATGAATGAATGACTTTTTCTAGAAATTTTATTATTTTAACGACAAATTATTTAAAAGCAATCTCCGTACACTTATATTGTTAATACGAAACGAGATACAAATCCCATGCACAATACACAGAATGTGCTTCAACAACCGAAATGCTATCGAACCGAAATCGGGAGCCCACACAATCCTACATAGCATTGCTCTCAACAAATTATTACAGTGCCATAGACCACAACATTTATATAAAAAATCTAGTATATTATTAGTATATAAATGATCTAAACAATCAAATATTTAAGACTGAGTATTAACTCGTCCTACCTCGTTACCTCGTTTGTCATATGTAGAATGATAATGGAGATCGATGTGAAGAGAGCAAAGTTGCATCTATTATGTATTCTAATCCTATCAATTTTCATATAACAGCAAATATTGCAAATCAGAATCAAAACTCATTAACTGAAGAAACTGAAAATAAAAGATGAATCTCTTCCGTATGAGAACTTCTTTTCAGATTTTTCACTTATTTCCTTCTGCAAGCAGTGTAGGCTGTTATATACTTGTACATTTTAGGGCTACAAGAAGCTGATCAAATCTGGCAATTCTTGAAGATGATATTGTTGGGGAGGTGGTAGAGCCATTGAGTCTGACAAGAAAGGATTATTCAGTGCTTCAGTAGGATTTTCTTGACCGATTAGGACCAAATCATCGTCAAATTTCTGCCAGTTATTCGTGATTATGGTTTGGAGATAATTCCTGGAATCCATAACAACAATGGCTTTATCCTCTGGTGGGTCTCCAACAACCATTGCCTTCTCCTCTTGTTGCTTCTTTGGACATTCGTCGACCCCAGATTCGGTTTTCTCCGGGAGCCCTTTGACTCTCCGCTGGAGTTCGTGGATTCCTTCTTCCAGTACCGGCTCAAGAGAAGGCAATTCAGGGGCACCCACAACACCAATGTCATGACAAAATGCAAAATAAGAAGAGAGCTGTTCCCCTTGAACCATTGCCTTCTGCACAATGTTGAGAGCCATGGTTGCCTCAACCTTCCAGAAGAACAAATATTTGCCAAAACAGTGGCAATCCCTCTGCATATCTGCCCATAAAGATTGAAAATCTCGACTATAATCCTATCCATTGCTTCAAGAATTAGAGGAGACATAGCCGCCCTTGAAAGTGGCTTAACCTGCATTAATAAATCAAGCAAAACCTGCAATTTCTGCAGCATAACCATCTCCCGCATTATAGCAAATACGTTGCGTGCATTTTCCCCCCTCCCTTCCCCACCAAACATCTGAAAAAGAATGATCGATTTCTGATCAAGAAACCTAAAATACGCCCTCACAAACGCATTATGGGACCAAATTTTTCCGGGTTTCTCATGCCCGTCTTTAAAATTCGACAAATCAAACGACAATCGTCCAATCTTTGGGACAGAGGGAGACTTACAATTGATCACACCGTGCATTAACATCAACCCCTTCAACGCTACAACCCAGTATCTCGTCCTGTGCATTCGATTCGAAACGGACCAGATAATCGGCTTGAGATGAGAAGGAGAGAAACACATCCATTTGAGAACTCGATCGGAATTCCTGTAATCGATGAATGATTCATCGTGGCTGGTGGCATTAACGACGGCGATTTCAATATCGGGATTCCGGAGCGCGGTTTTTTTGGTTAAAGTTGCAACCCAAAGGCTATTTTGGTCCTTTAACACTCCGGAAGCCCTTTTCCAGAGCCTCATGATCCCTTTATTTTTTCCTTCTCCCTTTCTCTCATCTCATTTTCCTCTTTACTGGTTAATTAATACCTTTGCCGCTATTTTTTATTTATTTATTTTTATTTTTTTAATTTTGAGTGATTTAGAATTATGTAACATAACAAGTTTTTAGCTTCTTTTTCCTTGACATAGCCAACTGTTAAATAATAATGTAATAACTATTTTTGACATTTTATCATTGTTTACAATCAAATCCATTTGTTGATTTATTAGACTATCCTTAGTATAGGTTTATTTCATGAGACAGGAATACCACGACTCGTGTTGAATTCTTTTGTTAAGTTTTGATGAATTATGACATACATTGGTCAGTAGAGAGAATTCATCTTTCTATTTCTCGTGCTTGGGATGATGGATCTTGTCCAACATTTTATTATCACAAAGCAAGCATAGTCGTAGTTGAACTTCACCCGGTTAGAAGAACAAGGTTAAAAACTCAACCAACGAACACTTAGACAGAGAAAAAAGAAAAAGAAAAATACAGTTTATCTCTAATCAACAGTAGATCCAAGCTTTTAGCTTTCTTGTGCAACAAAACCAAGAAAAGGGGAAATTTAGTGAAATATATTTCAAAGATAACGGTGAAAGGGAGTTAAAAAAAGGCGTTGGTGTCTCCATGACACAACACACCGAACCCAATAAAGATCAAAGTGAAAATAAAGATCGCAATTTGTGGGAATCTTTCCCTTCCTTTTCACTGTTGATCTGAAGATCGCATCATCATCTTCATCCCATGCCACTCTCTCTCTCTCTCTCGCCCCCCCCCCCCAATTTCCAAATATATATAATAACACATTTTCTTCTTTTCTCTCTCTAAAATCTCTATAAACTTGATCAAAGAACCCCTTTTTGTTCTTACTCTCTCTTCTGTCCTCAGACATTTTGGCAGAGTTCTCCCTGGCAATGGATTTTTCATGCAAAGTTGATTCTGTAAGATCTCCATCCCCCACTTCCCCCACCCCACCTTCTTTGTCTTTCTTATGCATATATTATCAGCATTAGTGATTATGTATGTTTGTTATCAGGATAAGAGAAACAGCGTCAGTGAACCGGTCGACTGGACGAGTCACAGAAGGAGCATGGATTGTCATGGCAATGGAGAGGAAAGCACATTCGAGTTCTGGCCAGTGCAGCACCCAACCGAACCGCCAGAGGAAGATAGACCGGTCGAGTGCCCGATGCCTGCAGACTCATCTGTTATAAATGTAAGTGCTGTTCCTGGATCCTACTACATGTTCAAACTATAATTGCACTGATACACTCACACACCGTGTTTTTGTGCATCCATGTCTCGTATTTCTAAAATATCGAGTTCAGTACTCAGATCAATGAATTCCAAACTCCATGCATTCTTGATTTCCGTATAGGGGACATTATATGAGCTAAAATGGGATGTTTAAAATCTAAACGATAGAGTTGTCTAGATTTGGTATGTTACATTGGACAGAACTTGATGGGACGGGCGAGTGAGGGAAAGTCCCTAAGAACCTAAGTGTAGAATGACTTAAAAGCTATTCTACTACAATCCTGAAACCTGATCCCTGATGTTTTGTGGTGGCTCACGTACAGGGTAACAACAGATGGCAGCAGAAGTTTTGTGAGAAATTGCAGAGAAACCCAACAATGCTGTTAAACAAAGAGAGGAGAATGGATGGTGTGCTGTTAAACAGAGAAAAGAGAATGGATAGTGTGAGTGGAGAGCCTTCCTTTCGTGCAGCTCGAAAGAGGCATCACGGAGAACAACATATGGCCAATCCGCTATTTGGGAGGCGATCTCGGTCGACCAGTTTCTTCCATCCCACAACATTACCATGTTACGAATGTTGAACAAGTTCAATTCTTGACTAGACGTCAGATGTGATTGATTCCTCATGGTCGTGGATCATAATTTGGATGGACAATAAGTGACATTCTTGGAGGAATTATTCCTCCTTCAGCTTCTTTCTGTCTAGGTTTTGTATGTCTATAGCTCGAGGAAGTATATTCATATTCAGTTACACAGTTGAAGGGTTGAGGTGAGCTTCAAGAAATGATGTAATGTTCTTTCAAAACATTATTATTCAATTATTTTCCTAATTTTCTTGTAGAACCACCACCCCCTCCCTTTTTTTCCTTCTCTTTGAATCTCATTGAACAATCACTGGCTGCCTCTGGATCCAAGGTGGTAAGAAGAAACTCGGATTTATTAGTGCCTGCCTCGTGAAAAAATATCTGGTCATTTCATGTAATACGACCAATAAGATGTCCAGCCTATGGAATGAAGCTTCTCTATCCAAGTAACCTAATTTTGTTAAATGGAACCACACCACCTTGAGCTGATCTTTCATGGATTATCACACAACGGAGAACAATGACCAAAACTCTTTCTACTTCATGGAGTAGTGATTCTGATACGCCGACCACTTATGGAGACCATTACAGAGACCACGGTAATGAATCCATATGTGGGTTTACTTTTTATAACTAATGTGGTCTCCATATCAAAACTAAATGGAGTAGAGTGGACCATTCAGTGAGCTTGGCAAAACGGCTCGCAAGCCAAGAGCTCGGCTCACTGCTCGCCGAGCTTTGCTCAGTCAACAAGCTACTGTCGAGCGGCTAGTGAGTGACTCCTCCAAAGTACGAGATCACGAGCTGCTCGTGAGCTGGCTCGAGCTCGGCTCGCAACGTGCTCAATTTCATCTCGGCAAGCCGAGCACGAACCCAAATAGGCGAGCCAAACCCTACTAAGCTCTCTGTAACCTCTCAACATAAACGGTCGCATCATGTCGACATTGCTGTTGGACCTAGTTTTTCTCCTCATTCAGGCAATGCATAACTTAAAATGCATACTGTAACCAAACAAAGAGGACTACTCTCAGCAATATCAGTATATCACCCATCAGTCATTTCTCCTCGTGCAAAATCAAACCGAACCTCCCAAGCAGCAATGGCCTCCACATCCTTGGCTGTTCGACCGGACGTGTCGAGAAAGCTGCCACAGAAACACCCAAGTGGTCCCAAACTACTGCATCCATCACTTATTATCAGCGGAGATTGACTCCGTCAGTGCACCTAGCCTCAGCTATCCAACCAGCTGCATCATCAGGACCCCATGCAATGCTGTATTATCCCGCCCTCATACTGCCCACATCAAACAGCCAAATTTTTGCGAATAGTGTATTCTAGTGAATCATTTGTTAGCGAGAAATGATATTTGTACACACAAAGTGTACAACTTTTTTACAAACCCCTTTGTATTTACTTAAATGTTCTTTATTCCATTATCTTTGAAATCACAACTTTTGAGAGGTGTAAGTAAATTCATAAGGGTGTGTACAAAAATTGTACACTTCATGTGTACAAATAGCACTTCTTCTTGTTAGCATACTACAAACCAACCACTCATTGTTTACTCAAAAACTATTAAAAAGATTTTTATTTATTTTTGCAAGTTGAAAAAGGAAGGTAATTATGACAGCCAGAAATAATTTTCCATGAGATTCATTGCGGGTGAAGAAACAGGTTACATGTACTCTATCTCTACTTGTGGCTTACAGTGAGAAACGTACTTTCCCTACATTCAAATAAACGCAAATAAAAGTCTAATCAGAATCTGAGAGAGACTTTTGACGGGCATAATTTTGAAGCATGTAAATTACTGTTTCAACGAGAAACCTTGTATGAACAAGTAACAATGATACCTAATGTGCACTAATCTTCAACACATGGCATTCTATATTTAAAATTTTTCATTGTACCAGTAAAACAGCAATTACCCTTGTCATTCGACAAGGGAAATACAAAGGGCAACCCCCATTCCCAGTAGCAAGGAGACCAGATGGACCGCAGTACTTCTCAAAGTCGATCTGCTGTTGTTCATCTCAGCCAATACTCCAGCAATTGAAATGTATATAAAACCCCCGGCAGTGAAACCCTGCAGTTGTACCAAACAAATATACCATCTTTCACTATCCTCAATATCATTAGGGGACAAAGGAATCCAACTATAGATTACTGAACAAACAGATCCCTCACCTCAATCAAAGAAGATTGTCCCGGATCTTGCCCCATCGTCAAGGCCTGTATGATATCAGTGAATATATTAGTATGATGTACTTCCAACTTGCGTGCAATACCCTTGTGGTTAAATACTGACCAAATTTCATGTTGGTTACTACATCTTGTTTGAAACTGACAACGTAGACTTTGTTACAACCTGATTACTCCATTCAATATTTTACTCTGAATGAAAGGAAAGGTGTTGTCTAAGTCTGGTTTGCTAACTTTTGGACAATTAATCTTTTTCATTAGTCAAAACTAATTTATATAGATCAATGACCAGATTGTCACAAATATTTTAGTTCAGTGACTTGATTATAACAAAGTTTAACTTCAGTCAACAAATTGGAACAACACGAACTAAGTTATCAACACGAAATTCAGTGACTGCTAGTGTTTTTATTTGCAGGGACGTATAGTATGGAAGAAGAGTAATAAGCTCATCTTTCTTCCTAAAAGAGTACTAACCAATGCAGTTCCTGCTAGTGCCACCAGTGCAGATAAGAAGTTGAAGAACAGAGCTTTGGAGACACTAAAACCAGACCTCACCAAGATTCCAAAATCGCCTATCTGTTTCACATCAGAACAAAGGAATTCAGGCACTAATGCAAATTCTTGAACAATTTGCAGGAAGAAGAAAAATCGATCTTAAAAGATTAGAACTGCTTCTCCTTAGATATAGCATAATAATTAAATAGCGTGTGACAAGAACTTACGACATCTCATGCTTATATATTCACAGAAACATACTAATCCTTCCAAGATATGATGTAATAAATGAAAATTCAACAGGAAAAAAACTCGAAATGGTACAGCAATGTGTAATGGCAGTGTGATTTTGTGAAAAGCCACACTTAATTTGGGACATTATGAAATGGGAAATCAAAAAGCTAGTTCCACGACTTAGCATCTCTTGCGCTTTATTTAATTTGTATCCCAAGCATCATCGACTTAATAAATACTTAGTGCAAACAAGAACTCAGAAAGATTCTCAGCCCAAATGTATGAGCAACTTCCTTGAGCAACACTCCCAAGTGGAAAATGGAAGAAGTATAAATCACAGACATCTCTTTTTTATGCTACAAAATTACAAATTCAATACCAGTTTGCATGTAAAATTAATAGTAGCAGAATGCACAAGATATAGGTGGAATTAGATCTGTGTAAGCAATATAATACAATCACAAAAACATCGTACAGGAGAGGCTTCAGACCTCCTGAGGAAGCTCGTGAGCAAGCAGAAATAGTGTCCTTGACCAACCACCAACAGATCCATAAAGGAGAAAAGCACTTCCCAAAGCCATCCCATCAGTGAAATTGTGCTGCACCAAGTATTGGATTACATCTACCCATAAACTTCTTGATGGATAAAATATCGGAACATTTAAAATGAAATATTTCACCATGTAAACCTATGGTAGCTTTAGAGTCAAGCTAAAGAAGATCCAAGCAAAGTATGAAGAACATACTACTCCATCCGAAAAGAGGTTCAGATAACCAAACACCAGATTCGACTGTGAATTGCCCTCTTTTCTGCTGGTGGACTTGCTGTCATCATTGGAAATGTTTGCAGCATTTAAATCATTTTTATTTTCAGCATCACTTCTGCCAGTATTTCTCTGCAACGGCAACAAATTTTAGACAGTTCAATGGAAGACTTGAAAGGATATGGGGTTATAGAACTCCAAATTTGACAAGTTTAGTGTGATAGAATCTAGCTTGTAATTAATAAAGATAGAAGGAACAGTTGCTCAATTACTGAACAAGGAATGAAAATTAAATAATGCTAAGAATGTTGAGCATTCGAAACGCTCAATCTCTCCCAGAACTCACCACAATTCTCTGCCTACATGAAATGAACGCCCCTACCCCTTATAAGTAATCACCATGACTTTATTATTATACTAAATCTCCATAGTTCCCCTTGAATATTTTAACTAACATACAAACTGGGGTTCTGTCATGGTGACAATATCGCGAGAAGGATAAGAAGGCAAAAGTGTATGAGTTGTCAATTGTTCTTCACGATTTCGTATCCAGTAACAAAAGTACATATAACAAATTTCAATCTTGGATAACCTGTTAGTCAGACATGAAAGCAAGAAAAAATATAATGGCACCCGCTGAAAATTTTAAAGATAAAAAGCCAAAATCTTCTAGTTTAACTAGAGATATTCTAAATGCCAGTCTCACATAATCCTTCTATCTTTAACTGGGTATACATCGTAAGTATAGTCAGCCAACAATCAACATGATATACAAACTTTTCAGCCTACCTTCCGAACAGCAGATCTTTTTGCTTTGTTTATCACCTTTTGGAGCATTAGCAGAAAATCCATCCAGTACCTCAGATTTAAACTTCCATCATTCTTATTGTGAGATATCCCCTGGTCATTTTCGTGAGCATCAGTATCATCCTTCAATTTTTTATTGTGCTTATGATGATGGTGATAACCATGACTCCATGCATCAACTCCTCCAGAAAAATCTTCAACATACCTCACGAGCCTCTCAACAAGAAGAAAAAGTACAATGCCAGCTGCAACAGTAGAAAAATTACAAGAGTTTCAACTTTATCCATCCAACTTATTGCAAGTTAAGTAACATTGAGTCAGAAGACAAATGTCACATTTATATTTGCGAAAGTGAAGAACAAGATTACAATGTATTGAGGTACTCAGGGAATCAAACTGAAGCAGAAACACAAATGAATCAAAAACACTTCGAGAACAAAATAACCGTAGTTATCAAAGGATCTGCAAGTCATCTAAATCATCCATCACTCATAAAAACATGTCTAATTGAATAATTATGTACAAACATGGGAAATTATTTGGGTCGCTACATCATGTTCAAATTTTTCACCAATGAAGTTCACCTCAAGCTCAAACACAGTTCTTACTCTCAACACAGCCGGAGAAACAGCCTACGTCATTCACCGGACCTCTATCAAACATAGAAACCGAAATGCCTAAGGAAGAGATAAGGATAAGGAAATAGTAATGCTTCTATATTTGCCAAAAGAAACTCTTTGGCATTTTTTTTTTTTTTTGGTGGTGGGGGGGGGGGGGGGGGGGGGTTTGGAGTGGGCTGGGGCATATTTTCACAAAGTCCAGCTTACCCAAGACTGACAATCCAACAGAAAGATCTTCAATGAATGCGAATGAGACACATGACCATAAGCATTCTCATCATGGTGATCATGTGAATGGGAGTGCTCGCCTCCTGCAAGAATAAAACAGCAGTAATCAAGAATATTAGTCTACAATTGCAATGTGCAATGAAGTACGTCACATTTTGCTAGAACCAGTAGCTTCCTAAGACTGGGAACATTAAAGCATATATTAATGGGCATCCTATTTAATGCCGAAGGCACAGAATATTATTGGGTATACATCCCCAACAAGATATGAGGGATTCAGTCTGCACATATGCAGGACTTGCCATGCTCCACATGGACAAGAATTAACATATGCTCATTCATCTAAAGGTATTGTTGAGGTGAAAGATAATACATTAAGCTTAAGAATGTCATTATTTGGTCCCATTTCTTTTCAATTTTATTTGTACTAACTATCCAGTACTTACCATCCTCAAACCAAGAGAGAGAGAGAGATCTTTATTTCAAGTTCTTTTTTATTTCAACTTCATTTCCAATACAATTTTCCAGCTTTCTTTTTTTTTTTCTTTTTTAATTAAAAAAAAAGCGAAAAAAATAATCCAACAGAGTATTCCTCAAAAAATTTTCAGTCACGCAGATGGGTGAAATTAGACAACTGGTCAAACAAATCCAGATAAAAAAACAAAATTTTAAAAATCACAAGTTTGGGCGGGGAGGGAGGAGAGGAAGAACTGTTAGATGGACACCAGCTTCTCATACATACCGAAAGCATGCGGCAATTGGTGAAGAAAAGCATCACCCAGCATTGCTCCTGCCTGCATATGGCCAATGAGAGTCATCTAGTGAAACTCAAATGGAAAATCACAAAATGAACAGATTTTAAACTTAGCAGCCATACAAATTGACACACATTTGCTAAGAAATTTGAAAATTTTTTGAAATAGTATGAAATTGCCATGCATTAATTTATAGAATAAAAAACCCAAGCAAAGTTCTTCACGAGTTCGAACACAAAAATTGAAAAGGTAATAAAATGGTGATTGCCTTCAATTTAATGTTGTTCTTTCAAGTGCGCTTTGCATGGACGAAAGAGTGAAATATAACTTGAACTTTGAAATGTAGCTTTTCCTATGGAACATCCAAGAACCCAAAATATTGCAATAACAATGAGAAGTACAGGGTAAACTCTAGAAAACGATATTGGAGGTGCTAGTTTGGAAGATATAAAAGGAGACCAGACGATATAGCAAAAACTAACATGATCACTAGAAGCAATAGCCTAAGGCCAATACAGCAGCAAGATCATTATTAGTATATAGAAAGAAACACAATAAGAAGTAATAAGAAAAACCAACCCCAAATAATGCCAAAGAGTCAACAACTGCTTTTGACGGCTTCCCCTGTACTGTATAAATTGAAGTGCCAATATTTTGCAGTTAGCAGAAACGGCATACGTGAAATTCTTTGCAGAAACAATAAACAAAGAAAGTCATCACCCTTAGGCTACTTACTGAATATTAACGGCAAAATAATCAGGCAAATAAGGGAAGCCAAGCTGACCAATAGTGAGCAACCCATAGCATTGAGCCAGAGACCTGCCAGAAAACACAGACAAATAGAATCTGAATTGGCAATGTTCCTATGAAAACTTGCAAACATAAATTCGAAATTCTATATAAGGTCCATGTGAAACAGAAATGAAGAGCTTGAAAGCAATATGGTCAGTTAATCTGCAGCAGCTCAACAATGAATAAGAGAACATTTATATTAAACTGTGGCGGATATAGTGAGAGATAAGCTCACAAAATCAAATGAAAGACTGTTAATAGTGCATTACAGGCAGCAACAGGGACCACAATATCCTTCCATTAGTTCAGCACTTCCGTGAATTCTTCATGTCAATAATTTTTTGCTCTGTGTTTTCTTTTTCATGTACCAGCATCTGTACTACACGACGCTCTTCCGATCTCTAAAAAGCATAAGGCACAAAAAAAGTGTTGACTCCAAGCTTCAAGCTTTGCGAGCTTATGCGCACCTAGGCAAAGCTTAGGCGATAAAAAGTGTTTTTCAATTTTTTTTGTTTTTTACCTTTTTATTTTTCATCGATCTAAAAATATTAAGTAATTAAAACCAAACAGGCTTACTGCACAAGGAGGCTCATATAATTCCACTTAATTGGTCATCGCTTTAAGTTGACCTGCTTTTTCCACGCTTTTTGACAAAGACTAACTGCACTTTCTAGAACACTGGGTATATCTATATAAACTATACCAGATTTAAGAGCATTACAGAATAAAGCTCTAGTTTGACTGGACTTTTTTGTTTTAGCCTTATTCTACCACTTGGACTTCCTCCAGTTAGTACTTCCTGGGTGGGAACCACAAACTTCTGGCTGGATTTCCAATATTGAAAGAGACTTTTTGAATGCATGAGCGCACTTAATACATTCAAGGCAACCCTTGGTAAATACAATGCCCTGGAACATCAAAGTTCCTTTCACGAGGTATCAAGTCTTACAAGATTTCATATGTAGATCCAAACATCATTTGGATGCTTTGTTTTGATGAACAGAACCTTTCCAGATGCCTAAAGCACCCTTCACATGCACATAAACCATCTTAGGCATATGAATTCTTCCTCGTCTGTATTGAAGATATCTTGGACAATCGAAAACCTTTTGGACATATACAGAGACCATCCTAGAACAAACTCTTTCTTGTGTAAATCCAAAACCATTTTGAACAACCAAAAACGTTTTGGACATGCTAAATATCTTTCAGGAGCATTCTATTTCCTACATCCGTCAAAATTCATTTAAAATCATGAAAAACAGATCGGAAGAGCCCGTTGAATCAATTATTACTCTTTTCATTCTCACGGTTCCAACAGACTGATAATATCACCAAGTTGTATAGTAATTAGGAATTACCGACCAAATGATGATAAATGGAAATAAAAATTTTTGAAATACAATACTTCTACATGCATTTGGGTAAAAACAAGGTTTAAAAATTATAATTCCTAATCCAATAATAAAAGAGAGATCAGTTACATTTACTGCCAGGAGGATTTAGAACCCAATTTTTCATTCTGAATAGGCCAGGAATAAAAGCCATTTCTGTTCTTAATTTCTTATATCCTTTAGGACATTCCCTATTTCATAAACACACATGCTCCCTATTGTACACTCACATGCCTTCCCATGTAAATGCGCCATATGTATAATGACTTAATCAGAAAAGCAGACCTTTGTGCTATAATAAACACTACACCTCATCCACAAGCAGAAGAGGATTATTAATTCTGAAAGACTTCAGTTTCAAACCAAAATATAAAAAAATAATATTATTAATAATAAATAAATAAATAAAAGAAAAATGGAAAACGAAGGAAAGAACAGTAGGCCAATGAATTAAGCTAATCGAGAGTCTGCTACAAAATCAATTGCTCAGGTAGAACTACAGGGCCCAAGGTAGCAATCCTACATATGCAATACAGACTAAGAATTTGAATTCAGGCCTTTAGGTTGACTTATAAATTCAAATTACATTTGTGTTCCAGATCTATTGTCAAGTAAAAAAGACTTCAAATTAGTGATTTTTTTTCTTCGGGTAGTCAAAGGTGAGAATGTAACGCAATTGCAATTAGAAAACCAGAGTGAGCATCATGCTCCCAAGAAACTTGTTTCCAGATAATTATTCACATTATGAGTAATTTAGGGATCCCCATTTTATACGTCCTGCATGCATATACAAGCCTCAGATATTGAAACAGATCGTAAAATGAATGTTTGGTGTAGTCAAGCAAACATTTCCTGGCTCACATTCTCCAAAAATACAAGGAAACCAAAAGGTCAAAAAGTGTTAATTAATTAAACAGAAGCAGATAAAACTTACTGTTAGCTGTTAAAATGAGTAATTATTTTCACTTGACATAGAGAGATAAAATTGTAAGAAGAGTTCAACAGTCACTTCAAAACTGCAAATTAGTATATTCAAAATGCTGCTAAAAATTTTAGAAAATGAGAAATATTTACCAAGCCCAGAAAGTTCCACAGCATCGCCATGCTTATGCTTCTTTTGAAGGTCGTCTTCATGCTTATGATCATGACTGTGGCGCATCCCAAACCCATAGAGCTTCAGATCCTCCTCTTCAGCAAGTTCTTCCGGGAGTAGCTGCCGCTGCTTATTAACTAGACCAGCATCACCTTCGTCATGAAGCACATGATCATGGTGATGGTGGCTACACTGGTGGGCCGTCGTCACAGAGAATCCCACAACCACAACAACACTAAATAGAATTATGATGCAATTATAGATCCGCCGCCGTTCCTTCCAGACTTGCCCCATTTTCTCGAAAGAAATTCTAGGAACTAATTTATAGATTATTAAAAACCTGAAAAGGTTTTTAAGTAGAATTCCGGTTCTTTTTGCAAGTCCCCTCGATTGTGATGAAGCAAACCGCACAGAAAAAGAGGATAATTATTCCGACGATAATGCCGAACGTGACTACATCCATTTATGCAAAAATATTTATATATATAGTACAAGTATTTATGTATTGACTTTCTAAAAAAAAAAAAAAATTTCTTGTTGTATCCTATATTTTCTAGATTTGGGATTTCCCCATTCTATAAATCTCTTTGGAGAAAATTGGTTCGAGAATTCGAAGGGCAAAGTTCATTAAACTCAGAGGCAGAAATTGTTACAAATAGCAGAAGTGTGATGAAGTAAGAATTAGGCATTCATGTGTGAAAAAGAGCAGCACACTTGGTGGCGGTGGTGGTCCAGCCAGAAACTAGGATAGAGAGGTAAAGCGGTGGTTCCCATGTTCACTAATTCCGTCGTCTCGATCTCCAGTGTCTGACAAGATTAACTCGCCAAACACATACATTATGAGAGATGATTTGATAACACACATGTCGACTTATCTCCCACCCATGGAGCAATACTATATGACACCATTAATTTTAGAGCAATTATAAAGAGACATGAAAATAGAATATTATTAGGTGATATTTTTATGTGGTATATATTTATTGAGTGATGATTACATAGTTACTTTTTCATCATCTAATACAAGTGTGTCACATAAGAATATCACCTAATAATATCCTCTTTTCACGTCCCTTTAAAATTTTTCTTATTTGAATACTAAAGGCACTTCTTTACCGGTGCATGTATATATTAAATTACCGTAGTCTCTTATGATTCAATTTGTACGGACAAAAATGAAACAATGTACTTCTAATTTGACACCTTATACCAGGCTACTTTAATGCCTTGACGGCAAATATAAAAAAAGTATAGAGAAAATATTTACAATTTAACTATCTATAATTTATTTTTATTAAAAATAATCTACATTCCTATTCGGAAGTGTAAAATTGCTTAGAAAAATTAAAAACCTATACCAAATTTAAAAAAAAAAAATGTCTCTCTTATTTCTTTAAAAAATGTGATCACATAATTAAAAGATAAAGATAATTTTCATGCAATTTTATAGGGAATTCATGACCAAAAGATTAAGTGGAAAATAGATAATCTATTATAACTTTTTCATGCTTTTGTTTGTTGATCTTTTTGCTTCAGAGATTGACAAAGTGTTTGACCAGGCCACTGGATTAGAATCTAGATTATAATATGTTACAAGACATCATTTCATTGGTTTCACTTTTTTTAAAAAGTCAAAAAGTGAAAATCAAGTCGCAATTGTTTACTTTTTATAAAAAAATAACCAATAAAATGATGTCACATAGTTGATTATAATTCAACTAAATAATCTAACAATGTGTTTGACAACTTTGTAGATTATAAATTAGTTTATAATTTACTATGTGACATCATTTTATTAGTTTCTTTTTGTAGAAAGTAAAATACTACGACTTGACTTTTTGAAAAAAAAGTGAAGCTAATGAAATGATATTGTTTGATAGATTATAATTCAAATAAATAATCTCATGAGTAGCCAAACACTATGTAACAATTGCCAAAACTTTTGTACAAAATGACAATTTTGTCCCATCACACCTAATAAAAATAATGGCAGCAGCTACCAACCTGTCGTTGGATGCTACTTTATCAAGAATCCATAGTTGTATGCACAAATTGTTGACAAATTCAAATTGTCACAAAGAAGATAAATGGGTTGGTCATTGCAAGATTGGATTCATCAGATCCATTTTGACCTCTATTCAACTTACCCAACTTTATATAGTAATGTAATTTAACCATTATTTTCTCAAAATATCATGTCACTATATTCATAGTAAAATTTAATTAACAAAGTGTTTGGCTTCGATCTGAATTATAATCTAAATTATAATCTGTGACGTGGTATCATTTTATTGGTTGGTTTGTGTAAAAAATCAACAATTGCGACTTGACCTTTATTTTTTGACTTTTTGAAAAAAAATGAAACCAATAAAATAATGTCATGTGACATATTATAATTCAGATTATAATCTGGTTAGGTTGCCAAACACATTGTAAATGGAGCCGGAGGCAGAGTCAAGTCCAATCAACTTCCCCCCCCCCCCAAAAAAAAAGTTGATAAAGTAACAATCCTCAAAATTTCCGCAAAAAAGTATATATCTCATGAGAAAAAAGTAACATATTCCTCAAGTACAACAATATTAGACATAGGCATTGATTCAAAAGATAGACAAGAAAATTTCCAAGAAGAAATCACTGGCCAAACACCAATTTCTCAAATCATTCAAAAGCTTATGCCAAAGTAAGTAATTATTTGAACCATCAAATTAAAAGCTATTATAACTAGGCCAGAAAGCATCATCCCCACCCATGTTCAAGTTCAATTGGCAACATATATGCATGTAAGTTCAAGATCCGACTGCACAACATCACAATGCAAAACAATATTACCGTAAAGAATGAGATATTCAAGAAAATATAACAGTGTAACTTGATAACTTTTGTTTGCAAACTCATAATCAAAAAGCACAAAAACGTGTATCTTGGTATTGATGAGTTAACTAAGATCCAAACAAATCATTCATAATACAACTCTTGATACTGAGAAATATTGCTATCCTCTATAACAAACTAAATAATGGTTCTTGAGAATCCTCAAATCTAAAATGAATTATGGCTGTTTAAATTCATGGGACAGTAAAAAGTTAACCCGCCGAAAAACCTCTGCTGGGCTCAAAATCTATACAAGCACAACACATCAGATGCAGTGGCAATCCATTTGCGGTGCCACAACATCAATCTACCTGATAGTTACAAACTTGTTTGTACCATGTTTTGCCCAGTAAGTCTTTAGATCAATTGGGTTATTGAAGTTATATCCCTCACCTGAAAGTTTCTCCAGAACCTTCTTGAAAGCACCCTGACTCATCTTTCGTCCGGCAATTCTTGCCCCGCGCCGTTTGGTACTCATTGGCAAGGGATACATAGATATAGTTGTGGTGCAACAAGCCGATTGCCAACCACCACAACCCCATCGGTAGCACTGCTGTGGTGTACCCGTGCACGAGCAAACTGGAATTGGAATACCAGAAATATCCATATCAGTGCCGTTTATTACAAAATCCATATTCTTTTTAGCTTTTCTTGCATAATGGACTGAGGAATTATCATTTTCCCTCCGTGCTGAAGGACCTTTCCTAGGCTTCTTTGCCCTAGGGGGTTTTGAGGTGACAACAGCTGACCTTTTTCTGGCACCACTAGAATCCTTCTTACCACTTAACTCCTCAATGCTCACCTCAGTTTCTTTCGTTACATCAGGTTGACTTAAATTCTGAAAGGAACTGTGACTTACTGATGGTTCTGCAAGAATGGTATTGTATAGGTTCTCCGGAAACATATTTAAGAATTTATCTCTGTGATTTATCCAAGTGTCTCTAACATAGTCCAAGTGTGCAACAGATGGTTCAGTAATGGCACAATCCCGGGGGTTAAGAACCCCATTTGCTGACACCAGTAAGGGATTACCATGGCCATTCAAGAAAGATTTAGTCTCTTCCTCTGCCAAAGATGGCATCAGTTGTAGGCCAATATGCTCTCTAACAGAAGGCTGTTCATAATAACCCCAATTCCTCATGCTCAATATGTCGTCGTCTCCCATAAGAACTAGAGATCAAAGTACAAAATACCAAATATTAGACAATTACGATCTCCCCAGCCAATACATTGTGCAATCAGCCCAAGAGTCAAAACTAATAGCCCTAATCTCGTGATATGATCAAAAGGTAGGCAGATCAAATTAAAGAGAACCGGGCAGCGTAAACAATAAGATTCAATTGAATCTTCAAAAATTCCGAGACCCATAATTCGAATTGCAATTAACATCAAAATTAGGACATATCGAAACAAGAATCACAGCACATAGAGGCAATCAAATCGTCCAAAACCAATCAAAATAAATAAATAAATGGCAGAAATAAAGAATCCCATAAAAATTGTCGATCTTTCCTTTCTAAACATAGATCTGGAGAAAAAAAAACATATTGAATGAAAAATTTAGTAGAACAACAATCAAATCTTCAGAATGGTATAAATGGGAATTCATATGTTGACTTTCAAAATAATTAAAATAAAAGGCGGGCAATTATTCAGATTTTTAGATGAAGGAGAGAGAAATAAACAGGAAAAGATGTTGGAGGGAAGAAAACTTACTTGTATAGGCAATCAGCTCTTTCAGGATGGATGGAGGTACGGAGAGAGAGAGAGAGAGAGAGAGAGAGAGAGAGAGAGAGACAGAGAGGGAGAGAGACGACGGGAAACCTAAAAGGAGACCCTTGATAGCAAGACAGTTCTTTTTTAATCTACAATTAATATATTACTAATTCTTTTTTTGAACTCGTCAAAAAAAAAAGTTTTTGAACGTAAATATTACTAATTGAAAAAAAAAAATAATAATTAAATAATATTACAAAATTTTGTAACTGTGTGGAGAATTCTTTTATATATATAAAAATTTTCTTTACAAAATCTTTTGTACATGATGAGATCTTATTTCTTCATATAGCATATCACTTTTAAAAATTTTATAATAATTATTACATGACTCACAGGGGTGAGAAAAATTGTACAAATAGAATACTATTTGTACTAGTAGATTACAGAACAATATATATATATATATATTAGATAATAAAAAATGTGACTGCATTGATATTGTAATTTTTTATAAGGTAATTTTCGCTCTAGGTTCTCAACCTTTTAATTTTATATTAATTTTGTCTCCATTCTTTTTTTGAATCACTCTAAGTCCCCAATCTTTTATTTTTTATTATATTATGTCCCCAACATCACTTCTCGTCCCCAACCTTTCAATTTTCACAATTAGCCCTTATCTAAATGACTATTATACCCTTACATCTTTATATCCACTATAGGTCTCCAACTTTTCTATTTTTATACAATTTTATTTATATTATTTTTTAGGCATATAGGACATCTAACCTTATATTTTTTGTTGCATTACGTTCCTAATAACATCTTTCGACCTCAACATTTCAATTACTAAATTAAATTCCAGTTAAAATTACCATTATACGTTTAATTATTTAAATATAAAATAAAGAACAATATAAAGTAAGAACTCTACTCATCTTAGCCCATAGTGATAATAAAACATTTAATCTACATAGAACTTGATTGATACCTAATTTGCATAAAAAATTTTTAATCTGAGAGTCAATATAATAGATTGGATCAGATCAAATTATTTGATTCATCACATATCACGTAGTGGATGTAAACTTTGATACTCTATTTCTAATTCTTTGTGGATCTACAATTGGTTGATCAGATCAAATTGAGATGGATAACAAATTGAGAGTAAATTAGGGTGAAAAACACAACAAAAGACAAGAAATGAAATTAGAATAAAGTATTATGACTCTGTTTATTTTTTATAAATCAAATATCAATTTTTTGGGACCGATCTAGCTAGTTCGTATCCACCATGTGATTTGTGGGAAATCAAGAAATCAAATCATATTCGTCACGCTAACACTTAGATCGACAATATTTTTCGACGCAAATTTGATCTCCATCGAGACCGCTATAGATCAAATTTTTTTATTATCATTATTTCTGATTTCGGTTGCTGTCATTTGGTTGTGTTAGATTGAGTTAGAGTTGGTAGACTTTTTATCTTATATTATTCCTTATTTATTATCATAATGCGATAATAAATAAAAGGTTAGAGACTTAGAGTGATTCAAAAAAAATTAGGGACAAAACTGATATAAAATTGAAAGGTTGGAGACATAGAGTGAAAATTACCCTTTTTACAATCACATCACATTTAGATCTTGAATTTTTTCCTTTAAAAATTCTCAACTTGCTATCAATTGACGTATTTTGTATTGTATCCATCGTTGTTGCCTGTTATAATTTCAATAGAGTACCATTAAATATTGTAAATAAGTAAAAGAGTAACGGTTCAAAAAATATAAATATATTTTTTTTCAAAATTTTTAATTAAGTTAATAAAATTATTGAAGAAAAAATTGAGGATCAATAAATGTTATAATTAATAGAAGATTGATAAAAAATGCAAGAAAAAAATAGTTAGGATATAAATGTAAAAAAAAATTATGAACTCTTAATAAAATTAAAATTTAGTATATATGTGATAAGAAAAAAAGGCGGTGTGAATATATTTTGCTATTAATATTTGATAAGAACATTTTCTTTTATAAAGAAAATAAATCGTATCACAATTGAGCATCCTCTATGCTATGACAATCGTTGGAGAGAGTTTGATCAATAAACCCTACATAGTAATCATGTTTTAACTCATGACAGCATAACGTAACATCCTCCGGTGCTTTAAAATTTTCAATCTACTATGTGACTATGTCCAACTATCCATTGAAATAATAATTATTCATGTTAATCTTCTCGTTTAATAATAATAATATTAATAATTGTGGTCATCAATGCTAATTTGTCCACTTAAATGATAACACATGTGTACGTTAAATATTTATATTATTGATTTTTCCCCTAAATTTGTCCCTTTTTCATATGAGAATTGAAAACTAAAGCAGTAAGTTTTTTTTCTTTTTGAAGGAATTAAAGCAGTAAGTTTTATAACAATGTTAAATATATATATATATATATAGATATATTTTTTGGTAAGGATATAATATAAAGATAGTATTTTTTTCCTAAAATCATAAAGATAGTGTTTAGCAAAATAAAAATAATAAATAAACAATCATGACAACAAAAAGTAATATTTACCATAGACGCGTGTTGTAATATAAGTAGGGTGATTCAAGAAAAATTTTAAAAAAGTAGTAATATGAAATTTTAATTGAAAACAATTAATACTTGGAGTGATTTTATGAAGACGCGGACCATGTGATTTGTCCAAATGGCAGATTGTCTCCATAAAATTTTTGTTAACAGTGTCATTATTTAAGCAGATATTTAAGATTAGTTCCTATGATAAATAAATAAAATGAATGTTGAATAAGACAAAATTAGTACATGTCATTTCTACAATAGATAGTTACGGCATGTATGAATGGTTATATACAACATTCTTACTAATAGAAGACAATATCCCTTATAATTGAAGCTTGACTCCTATATTTTATTGGATTAGCGTTTCCCTTTGGTTTGGAATGCTTATGCATTTCAAATGCTTTCATTAACTTTGTAAATGGTTATTTATCAATTCACGCTTTCAGAAAATTACGCACAGACCATAATTGCATTTTAGTATATTTATCACACTCTTCATAAAAGAGGATGGGTTACACCTGTGGGTAGCCACCATAATGAATGCCACAACCACAAAAATACTAAAATTGATATGGGTAATTTACAGCTAACGTCCTCAACCTTTCAACAAAGTTGAGTTTTCGTCTCCAACCTTTGATTTCAGTCCTGGAGGTCCCTAACCTTTTAGAAGCGTTTCACTTATAGTCTCTGTGACGGAAATCGTCAATTTTATTGTTAAAATTAAGGGTATTTTGATAAAATACAAAAAAATTTAATATTAAAAAAAAGAGAAAGTTGGAAGGGGGACACTGGCAACCAAAAGGGGAGAGTCTTCCCCTTTTTGACTGTAAAAAATGGCAGCTAAGAGCTGCTGAAAATGGCAGCAAAAGTGCTGGCATTTCTGGCAGCACAGAGGGAAGACTTCCTTCTTTTGGCTGCCAAAAATGGCATCCAAAAGCTATCGGAA